>JBAFWW010064851.1:0-21435 GCA_036873685.1 Agapornis canus | reverse complement strand
AACTAGATGATCTTAAGGTCCTTTCCAACCCTAACTATTCTATGATTCTATATTGTTATATTGAAGAGCAGTATACATTTATTTATTACGTTAAATATATTGCATTGCTAAAATTCAAAGGAAGTGCCTTTTGGTTCTAAGAAATCTAGTTTAGATCTGCTACCTTACATATTATTCCTGTGGGCATTTGAGTTCAAACCTCATTTTAGCTGGGTTTTCCTTGCTTGTCATATATCAGTGGATTTGTAAGGACTAGAATCAGTTGCAGCTGTAAGAATTAGAAGTGCTTATAAAGTCCTATAAGTCAGATTCTCAGCTCTTTGGTTCTTAAAAAAAATCTATCCAGTTATTTAATTATACAAGCTATAATATTTTTACACAGACAATACATAGCTGAACATACCTTTTGGTACATTCAGATACTCTTCTCACTCTCTCTGGAGTGACTGGAACTCACGGTTTTATCTTCCTGGAGTAAAAACATCTGAGACACAAATGTTTTTTAGGACAGGCAAAAAATTAATTTAAAAAAGTTAGCTTTTACACTCCTTTCCTTTTTCCTCCCATTTGCTTTCATGACTGCCACTCACAGAGTTTGCTTCATTGTCCCAAGAATCTCTTGTCTCATGTTTCAGGAGGCTTATGGCTGACTATAGTCACCCAGACACTGTTCAACTCCTCCATGAAAGTGCTTCTGATCTGTTCTTGTAAATCTAATTGGTTTTATCCTTGATTATTGCCTCTGCCTTTCTCAGTTCCTAGAATGTAAAATTTTCATGCTCATTCTCATGCATATACTAAAAAAAAAATAAAATATTCTGAGGTCTAAATTACCCCATTGAGCTCTTACGTGGATTTCAAGAGGTCCTCTCCAGTAACACCCGTGCAATGATCTCTACTACTTGTAGACAACCTCTTATTTTAAGACAGGTGAATGTTGCTTAATAACACCAGAAATAAAAGGTTAAAGGGGAGGCAAGTGTAGAGCAACATATGATATTGCCCTGGGCATCTTACTTGCAGTATATTGTTTCCCATGGGATATTAATGGTTGAAGAGAGTTTTACAGTCTGAATCAAAGTTGCTGGTCATATGTTTACCATTTTGCTCCTCTATGCTTCCCAGTGGGAAATTATTTGGGTGTTTCTCTGTATCAGTTTTACTACAGCTGATGAATTCCCTTCAACTGTTTCCCTTCAGCTGTTTCTCCCTTTCAACTTTAAAAAGGGCCAAATCATGTTTTCTCCTGCTCTAAACCTGCTTTAAAACTGGCATTAATCCCTTTATGCCAAACTGTTTCTTCCTCTGGGTATGTGTTTTGGAGGAAGTGTATCATCTGATCATGAAAAGAGACAATCCTTTTCATGTTTGCTGTAGGAAAATGACATCTCTAGCAGGCCTGGATTCTAGTGGTCCAGACCAAGGAGGCTGTTGTAACATGCTATAGCAGTTTGCTGTTTCCTATAACCATTCTACTTTGTGTGTAGTTACAGTTTGACATACAGACAGTTAATGTCTAATCCTTGTCACTCAGCTTGGAGTCAGAAGGAGCCTGGGATGAGCTTATGGATCCCATCCTATGTCTGTAATTAAGTATAACAGGAATTTTCAAGGGACAGTCTCTTGCTGCAGAGAAGTGACTATTTTGTGATGTGTGGGAAACATGATTCCTGCAGGATTTCTCTTTTGATGAAGAAATAGCTTTGGTTTTGCTCTTGTATTTCTAGATGGAAATTCCACAGCTTTAATGTCATCTGGCACTGAGGGGACAGATTCTTTTAGAGGTTCCTGTCAGAATGACAATGGCACTAAATTGTAGTTACAATTAAAGTTTTATTTTCTTAACAGGATTTTATAATTACTATAGCAAAGAATCTATTATTAGAATGACACATGACTCCTACAAGCAGACTAAATTTGTATAATCTGTAAGTAGAGTAATACATAATTTATAATACAATTTAACTTATTGTCACCTAAGATCCTCTCAGATTTTATACATGGTTTACTGTACCAGTATAGCAATCACAGTCTAGATATGAAAATCATAGAAAGAATATGAGCCACTCAGTCTTTGGAGGAGACAGAGGATGGTGAAGGCATCTCTGGCCACTGGGGAGCTGTGGGTGTCACTGAGCAGCAGTGATTTTGTTCCAGGTTTCCCACTTGGGGCTCAGGACTAGTTTTACAGAAAGTGCTCTGGATGTTGTTACACTTCCCTGTTCTCTCAAGGTCTATCACCATCACCAGGCTGCCTGGGTGCTTGGGACCTTCAAGAACAGTAAGGAAAGGAGCAATCAGCCTGATGGCCAGGAATCTTGAGACTAGTAGGCAGAGGAAGAAGAAATCAGTTTCATCTAATGGGTTCACAAGACCTTCAGGACCTGATAATAAAGGAAAGGGAACAAATGTGTAACTCAGTTACAGAGAATGCCTGCTTGCCAGATAAAATGGTGTTATGCTAACCACACTATCAGGGGTTGGGAGCATGGGCGTACCAGTCACATTTAGTCATCAGCCCTAGAGCTAGAATGGCATAAGAAGCTGTACATTTGCCAGATTCTTACTCTTTCACAAAAAGCATGGGCATAAAAGGACCCTGATGACAGAATGTCTCTTAAAGCCATCCTCACATTTTTACCTCCACCCACAGTTGTTGCTTTACTAATCTGTATTTCTTTGGAGTCCCTGCAATGACGACTGTGTGAGATTTCACAGTGCAGATGTAAGGGCTAGTAGTTTGGTCAGACAGAATCCAAGAACCTGCTGGTCACATTCACAGTTCACTCTTCATTCCTGGCTGTGAATCATTCAGTTATTTGAGTCTCCAAACCCTGCTATGTGTTTGCAGCTTAGCCAAAATTAAGGTTTTTTAAAAATCTGTGATGCATCTGGATTTCAGAGTCAGATTTTAAATTACCTGTTTCATTTACTGCTCTACCTTGATTAATTCTGACCTTTCTTTAGCTATTTCATTTGTGAAACTTGAGAACATAGAAGAGATCTCCATCATCACTTTGTATAATGCTAAAAAGAAGGACTCAGAGACTCTGGTTCTGCAAATTAGTCCGTCTAGTGTCTTCACAGACTTCCACACAGGCTGATAGCATTGTCTGTGAGTTCAAAAATCTATCCTCATGTGCCTAAAAGATCACAGGTGTTAGACTTCTTTATTTGAGTTACACTTATTTATTTGAATACCTTCACTGGATTTATCACTCATTTTCCAAGTGAATAGACATCCTTCACATAGATTCTCACAGACCTAAAAGTGACATCAATCTGCACCTTTTTGAGGAGCCCAAGCTCTGTTCTTCAGGCTTTTCAGAGTACTTCTGAAACAGGCTCCTTGTTTCTGAAAACAAGCTTGTTGCCTGAAAACAAGTTGTGACTCATCACCAAGAAAGGAGCTGCAGTGTTTCAGTGGCTGACCAGTGCAAAGCAGCTGCTGCTGCTGCTGGTCCTTAAACACACCAAATGCAAACAGAGAGCTTCAGACTCCAGGAATGCATGTCTTGCAATGACACAGATCAGGCATTGCATTTGTCTGTCCAAATACATAACTGTAATACTTTCCTTTAGCAACATGTGTGTTTATGTTTTATACACTGCATTATTCACAACAGTAATACACAAGCTGGCATTTTAGCCACTTGCCTGCACAGGTACAGGAAAGAGATCATAAGTACACACAATCCTGCAGTTTGCATAGGTAAAACAAGGGTCAGAGTGAGTGTAATAGTTTGAAATACAACAGTTTCAGAGACCCTCCACCGGAATAGCAGGGAAACTCATTTGCACACCTGAAGGGTAATTACCTAACACAGCCCCAAAAGTTCCAAAAAGCACCAAGTACATTTTAAAATTGTTAGAAAACTTTGTCAGACATTATCTTTTTAAAATGGTATAAATCTATCTACAATTACTTACCTCTTCAAAGCCAAAAAATTGTGAACATGCTGGTTGGAAACACTCAGGAAAACGAGCATGTACATTTCTTCTTCTGTTTAGGAATAAGTTGTTTCAAAAAAAAGACAATGTGATAGAGCCAGATAACTTTTCAAAGACAAAAGAAGATGCTTATATTTGAGAACTGGCAATTATTTTACAGAACTCTTTTTTTGTTTGTTTGGGGTTTTTTTTGCTTTTTTTTTTTTTTTTAAGGTGTAAGTGTAAGTGGAAAGCATCCTGTTTAAATGCTACTATTGGGTACTATAGAGTACTTGATACTACAGAAAGTGAAATTATTTAATATGTTTACTGAACTCAAACACTCAAGTTCTTTTCTATTTTTATTTCTTTTTTAGTGCAATGACATTTCTGCAGTTAGTAATTACAGAGCAAATTAAATAATGTTCTCTTGCTAAAATTCCCAAATCAGTCTCATGGCCTTCAATCCATATAAACCCTCATTTCATTTAATGTAAATATGTAGTTTAAACATTTTGAATATAATATGTAGTTTATACATTTTTAATACAATGTGTGGCCTTTAGTACTATATATAAATAGTGTTAATGTTTCAATAAACCAGTGGAAAATAGAGCCATCTGCTGAACACAGAAATAAAATTATGCCTTAATGCAACCGTGAAACTGTGGCATTCCAAAAATGACATATTGCAATGTGTCCTAGAGCATTAGATATCTGTTAATCTTTTAGCAGCTTTTTGAGCAGGACATCTCTTTGACCATGAATGCTTATTCCCAAAGAGACATGTCTTAAGGGAGAGGTTATGAAGACTACTGAAGAAATTTGTCAGGACATCAGATTTATTAACTTTCTCTTTTTCAAACTGTACCATGTAATCGCTAATCTCTGGAAAACTTTGATTTAACATGTCATCTAAAAGATATTGCTGTGTTATTAACACACTAGCCAGAACAGAAAATACAAGAGTGAAGAAGGAATGTATCCCAGATTTCCAGACATGACTGCCTACAGTCTCCTGACATAGCAGTGACAGTGGCACCTTCCAGTCAAATTGCATCCTGCATGTTTAACTGTATTATCTCCACTAGCATAAATTTGAAGGACTAAAAAGCTGAAGCTTTACAAAACAGTTTTAGAAAAGCAGAAATCTTGTTGAGATAAAACACTTATTATATTAATTGGAAATACCTGCAGATTTCACATGCTTAAAATCTTTTGACTGTAAATAAAGATCTGTATCAAATTTAAACCTACTGTCATCAGACTTCACTTGTTTACAGTGTAGATAGACATTTTTTGCAAACATGCAGGTCCCACAGCCCACCAATGCATAACCACTACTTGTCTCCCCAAGGCTTAGGGCTACATGAGACTTGATCCCTGGAATCCTGAAGCATAGTATCAGGTTGAGACTTCAGAGAAAGAAATCAAAATGGCAAGATGCTGCTTAATCATCATGAACTAATACCAGAGTAGGGTGTTCACCTCTTCTTAAGCAAACCATATACGTGCTGCAATATCCTGTTTATTCTCTCTGTAATGTGAGTTAATTTCTTCCCATTCTTGCAAATGATACTGACAAAAAACTGTATCATGTCCTTTTCAGTCCTGGTTACAACATGCTAATTTACAATTAATTTTTATGGGTGTCTGCATAATCACAATAGTTTGTATTTTTTTTTTTTCCTTAAAAATAGGGCTCTGAATGCCATGCTTTCAAGATGTGAAATGCCACATCATATGAAACAAAATCCATTGGCTGAAGGAATTTTAGAGTGTTATAAGATTATATTTCATTTTAGAATGTCAAAGGGTCCATAGGCAAAAATTTGCAACAGTTAACAAGTATGACCTTTAAATTAGTCACATGAAATTCAAGGCATAAACTTTAATATTCACTCAGGAACAGCATATTTTTTGTCCAAAAAATCTGGTAGAAAAATGAATCCACCAGTCCTTATTAATGTCACATTATTGAGTGATTCAGACTGGTGGTTAAAATCTGTAGCACAAACTTGAGTAAGAAAAAGAGCAATATCAGGCCAAATGAAAAAGAAGACCCTTAAAATATTTAGAGTTCAGCTCCTAAATCAATCAGTGGACATATCCAGCAATAAGTATGTGAATAAACGTCTGCTTTTCAGCTCAGCTCTTAAGTATATGCTTGCTAGGAAAACCTGATGTTCTGGATCCTGATGAAAATAATCTTATTAGACCTGTTCACACATTTGTACCATGTATAAGTAGATGAAAGTAAAAATATTTTTTTTTTTGTTTCAATTGCAGCATAGAATTTAGAGTCCTCATTAGCTACTTTAGAGCAATGGTGTCTGAAAATGGATTTGTCCATTTTCAAATTATCCAAATTATCCAAAAGAATAAAAGTAACGGATAAGAGAATATACTTTGAAGAAGAATCAGCCTTAAGAGACCAAGGCCATCTCCATTATCACACAAATACTTACAAGACTTGTAGAATATGTAGATATGTCAAAGATGCCTCCCACAGTTTGGGCAGTGAGGCATGTTCAATACAAGATGTGTTACCTTTTCCACTAGTTAAATGTAAACATAATCTCTCACAATTCACCAAAGTTAGAGTAACTATGTACTCATTGAGTTTAATGAATTCATCTGGCGTCACCAGGTATTATTTTAATGTAATATGTTTTATAAGACTGAAAAATAAGCTATGAAGTAAAACTTATACAAAGTGGCCTTTGTTATTCAACATGCTAATCCTACTGTCCAAGTTCAAAAGAATATTTTAAAGTTCCATTTTAGTTAGGCAAGAACTGGGTATATCGTCCAAATCATGGACGATACTTCTACAGAAGTTGCTGATGCTGAAGTGCTGTTTATCTATTAGTATCCGAATTGAAAAAGGATGCTGAAAAAAGTTAATATGAGATAGGAATTAACCTTGTGTGACTGAATGAGTACAAAGCTTCTCAGTGGGAAGCTTACAATAGTTCAGAGTATTTAAGACACCAAAAAGAAAACTGAGAGTTGAGTTGCATAGTGTCTAAGTGCTTTCCATGGGGAAAACATAGCCATAAAATGAGAATTTTAAGAAAAAAATGACAAACTTCAGCACAATGAACCTGAGGCCAGACAAATTTTCATAGGAAATAAGACATATTTTTAAGAGTGAATTGCAATCAGTCACTTTAACTTCCATCAAGATGGATGTGGTTAATTCCCAGATCTCAGGATGACTTCAGATACATAATCAGAAGACATGTTTTGACTAAAAGCAGGTTCATGACATTCAGAACAGTGATAAAAGAATAAAATGCACGATTCAGTGATATATTTGAAGAGGGACTAGGAAACCACATACCTTGCTGATACTGAACACTCAAATTATGTTTACATGACCAAATCATTTACAGAAGTAAGAATCACTGAAGATGCATGACAGCCTTAAGTATTTGCTTTTTGTTTATGTTTCACTTTTGGGAATTCAAGATGAGCATTTTGATTTTTATTCATATTAATATCCCTTTGGAGAGTTGGGTTAATGAAATAATAGAATAGGTCCTACCATCTCATGAACTTTAGTAGTTAGATTTTTTTGCTGTATACTCTATATAAAAAAAATCCAACAGCAAAACACTGAGGCTATTTGAATGTCAGACTTTGTCTATACCATAAACAAAATAAATCATTTAATATCTTAAGAAGGGTTTTAATTCATATTGATGTCACCTTATATTTATATTGGCATGCATCTCAATTACTTGTGAATTTTTCATGCTTAAAGAATCACATTCTCTACAGTTTGCTGTTCATGAAATGAGGCCCTAAACGAGATGTTACATTTAGCTGCTGAGCTTCAGTCCTTTGTTTCAGCACTTCTATGAAGACTATGGGTCAGGAAGGATAGACTGCAACACACATGAGAATAATGTTATGACTGTAAGAGCACTGAAGTCACTTTGTGCTGTCCTCTTAGGATAAATTTACTGGAAGGCTTGCAAAGTTGGGAGGACCATGGGTCACTGCAATTTATGTAGACTGTGTGTTATGAACAGAGCCTCTGCAAAACACAGATAAAGAAGGCATGTACATCCTACAGTTTTCCCAAATTTACTGAAACAAGAGTCTGACAGGCCCAGCCCAGTACTCTCTGCTGTTATGTGTAATGTTTATCAACTTCAAACAAACCAGGTATCTGTTGGTTTTATTTTTCAATGGAAAATTAGTGCACACATAGCAATCAACTACTGATCTTTAAGGTTCAATTTGGTGGCTAATTACACAGACTTACAGTGAAAACATGGAAACTAAACCAACCTCTTGGTCCCCACAGAGACAATCATCTCTTACAATTCCAGCACTGGACAGGTTTAGATGAAACAGTGATATTCCCTACTTTATGTTCAGCTATTGTCTGAATGGTTAAGCAATAAAAAATATAATTTTGGGAAAAAACATATCAGATAAAAGTGCGGCTTGTGAGAGTTCAGTTCTTTCCAGAAAGAGATGATCTTGAACTAAAGGTTAGGCAGAAGTATATGTGGGAAACCTTGGTAATTCTTTGTTACTAAATAGCATTTTACAAAAAATCATATATGTTTACTGCAGAATTCAGAATAATAAATAAAGATTAGTTATTTTTTTACAATTAGTATATTCTTTAACAAAGAAGACAGTTTATTTTCACCAGAAGTGATTCTTTGAGTCCTATATATGTAGATTTATCCAGGGGTTTATCTAGGTTCTGTATCTAGGTAAAATAAAATATCTAGTTATTGCTGCATTTTCAAGGTTTTTTTACATATCAGAAATTATTTAAATGGTCTGATTCACAGCCTTGTGTGACAATGGTGTAATCTGAAATAATGAGTAGAAATTAGTGAGTTGGGATGCTTAGAGGGCAGTATTGTTAAAACCAAAACACCTATTTTACTTTCTCTCTTATTACTTAAATGTCACTATGTGCTAGCACTGTACAGCTGGAAATAATAACCATCTTCAATTACCTCATCTTTCATGCTTGCCAAAAAGTACATGCAATAGCATGTTTAATTCATCATGTTTTGTTTGTACATTAATAAAAGGAAATTGCACAGACAGGAACTGTGAAGTACTGTATAGCAGAAGTAATGAGTAGACAGCAAAAGGTCTGGTTTGGAAGTTCAGTGTTCATTTACAAACTATGGACATAAAATAAGTATGGTTCAAAGCAAACTGTGGCTCTGCATTTAATATTTGAAAAATACATTAAAAGTATAGTTCCTTTTCTTGAAACTTTTATTTTAAATGAGTAACCTTTTCCTCTGAAAGTAGTACTAGAACTTTCAGCTGGACTACCAAGTTGTTAGCTGATTCATTGATAACCTTTGTGAGAATTTTATGAACATATTCTATAAAGGAACCAGATTAGATTTGACAGGTGAAGCCACCAGCTACCACCTAGGGTTGAATTTGATGTGTTGAATTCTAAAAGCAGCTGTTCCTATTTCATTCTGATGGAACAACGGACAATAATGGAGGTAGTTTCTGAGAGAAAAGTGTAAAACTGGTGCTTATAAGTTCACAAATTGACACTCTGTGATTGACAATTTCTGCATCCTTTTATTTCTTTTTTTTGACAAATTTTAATTTCATTTGTCATTCTCAGACTGTTGGGGTCTTGGGAAATCTTTCAGTCAAAGGGAAAGAAAAAGCTAGGAGCAGAATTAATACTTTTCTTTAGTATTATCAAAATTCAACAGCACCCAAGTATGGGAAGGAAAGAACTGGGAATAAAGTTTAGGCTTTATTTGCCTCTTTGCACAATAAGGAGCTGCTTCGACTCATTCCCAGCAGAAAATAAAGTTTTCAGTAACCCTTAAAATGGGAAAAAATTAGCAGAATTGTAAAGTGACACCTGAATCCTATGCCTGTAATAAGGTCCTCTGTGAATCAATCCTTCCACCTATTAAAACACAGCAGATGCCAGCTATTCTGCTGCGGTGAACCTGGGAATCCCTGCCAGTGTGCAGGAAAAGACATGATGCTGTACAGCTGTGTCACAAGTGCAGGCAGGTGCTCAGGTGTGGTCTGCCACTTTGGGTTATCTAAAGTCATCTGTGTGTTTTTTCCTTTTGCAGAGGTGCACAGAAAAAAATAGAATGGAAGGAGGAACAGCTAAAAAAGCGATACTTCTGAAAAGACATGGTCTTTATGGTTTGAGGAGGAATTTAGCTAGCCTCTGTCTAAGGCAGTAGTACTCATCTCTCCTCTACAAAGCAAAGACAAATTCAGCACATCATTTCAAAACCCAAGTTTAGTATAGAAGTAAATTTAGGAGTTCAAAATGTATACTGAATTTGTCAGCTGCAGAGTATTCCTGTTGTATTTGAATATTTTATAGCAATAGGTCAAGGAATATGAAATCTCACAGTGAAGGGAGGTAAGGATTTCTTTATACACAATATTTGCTGTGGATTAACTGGAATTATGTTATGTTGAACTGCTCTGAATCTGTTCTTTACTTTCCTTCTGGTGTAAATAACATGTTATTTTATCATAGATTATTAATCCTTCTTTTAAAGTAGGTTTTCTGAGATATGATCTGTATTCATTCTAATGCAACTGCTTTGGATGCTGAATCCTGAAACAGCTGTCACATTTACAGTCCACTCTTGCAGGCTACCAAGGTCAGGTTTTCAGTTAATCTTAGTTGTCTGAGATTATAATGCAGAAGTATCACCTAACAGGTTTAAATGTAAGTACATGAACATTTGTATGCCTTTAGTCCAGAATTCACATAGCTGTAGTATATATAGCATTGAGATACACCTTGTACATGACTTTGAATTGCTCTTGATATCTGTCTGTCAGGGAGAGTGCATATAAATCCATTCAATGATCATTTAGTATACATATGCACACTAGCACCTCCAAAGCAGGCGTCACAAGCAGGATCATAGTCTCTTTCTATGTTACAGCAATATTAAGAACATCAATAAAGCTTCTGAAATATCACTGCAGACTGTAGAAATCCAGTTTCCATCCCTTCCTCTCCAATATACAAATGCACAACAACCATTATATATTAATTTGCTGCCCTTATTCTTGTTATATTTTTTTTCTCAATGTCATGCTAGTATAAAAAACAAGTCTTTCACCAAAGCAGCTGATGGCAAATATGAACTGCTGCACAGCCCTTTTAAAGTACATGGTATTCAAAGAAGAAATGTACCCGACTGCCTGGTTCCTTGGAACAAGGACAGAGAACTTTCTGCCAGAGCATAAAGAGAACTGAAATGTCCAGTTTTATTGTGCTACAGAATTTAGTTTCACTGAATCCACAAATATGTTTTACAACATTGCAGATAACAAAACAAAATATTCTTTAAAATCCTCATCAATAGTTACACAAAGTTTGACAGACTGCATGCATGAATGATAAAAGTCTTCTATTGCGACACATTTGAAAGATACATGTGCTGTATTTGATTAGTGCTTCCCTCAATACTCTGTAAATATCTCAAAAATTTAAAGCATAAATACAGATCAGATTTGATGGTTCAGCAGAGGAATTGCATCTTCCTGTAGGATGTTCAAATAAAATCATGCAGAAAGTATTACTTACTAAAGATAGATAGCAAGACTCCACTTGGAGTACTGTGTGCAGGTCTGGTATCTCTAGCATAAGAACATGGAGCTGTTGGACAAAGTCCAGAGGAGGGCCATGAGGATAATTAGAGGGATGGAGCACCTCCTATATGAAGACAGACTGAGAAAGCTGGGGCTGTTTAGTCTGGAGACCTCATAGCAGCCTTCCAATATAGGAATGGGGCTCTACAAAGGCGCTGGGGAGGGATTCTTTATCAGGATCTGCAGCAATAAGGCAAGGGGTAATGGGTTCAAACTTATACAGGAGAAGTTTAGGTTAGATGTAAGGAAGAAGTTCTTTACAGTGAGCGTGGTGAGGCACTGGAACAAGTTACCCAATGTGGTGAATGCTCCACCCCTGGTAGTGCTCAAGGCCAGGTTAGAGTTTTACAGTTACATTTTTGCAGCACATAGTCCTGGATATAGTGTTCTTGATCTGTAAAAAATGCAGAGATTTTAAAAAACAGAGAAGTAAATAGAAATAGTTGATGCCTGATGAGGTTCATATTCCTAAGAAGTTGGGGACTGTGGTTGTTTATGTTCTTGCATAAGGCAAAGATAAATTTTGGATAGCACGTATCTGAATAAAAATACAGAAATCCTGATAGCCTGAAACAATTCCTTTAAAACACTACTACCTAGGAAAACTGAGAATAACTTTGCCCTCCCTCATGATCCCCTTCAATTTAGCACTGTCAAGGGTACTTCTTGGGTCAACTCCTCAATATCTGTGGTCTCAGCTCTCTGTGAATATTTGTTTTAGTGGCTTTTCTCTGAATATTTTTCTTTAGCTACCTGTATACACTTAGTGTCTGAGATATAGTTAATCACTTCTGGGAGTTCTCCTCTTTTCCTGATTGAGACTAACAGCCATATCTGTGCTATTTTTTGGCAAAAACATAAGCTTAATTGAGAATCTCCTTAAAAGGGTCACTTCAGAACTGTCCTACCCATTTGTCTTAAATGTAAATATAAGAATTTCTAGTTTACTGAGACTTTTGGAAGCAAAGTTTGAGAAACAACTGCTAATGAACAAAATAGTGTGCAAATAGTTAAAGCCAAGATTTCTTCCTATCAAAGTTTACATCAACTCTTTGTATCAGTTCTGAGTATCCTGGCTTAAAAGCCAGGGTTTTGTACTTATATAGACAGTCAAATAATTTGGATGGTAATTGTCAAGGTTTAATACTGCCTTTTAGCATGACTTTTTTGGTCAGTAAGACTACCTGAAGTGTTCAACTATGAAAAAAACAGCAACAAGCTAAAAGTATAATAGGTGTTTGAATTGGTGAGCCAATAATGTCCTATGACATAATTCCATGCAGGTGCCTTAGGAATTATTTTTGTTCACACAGGGACCATTACTATATTCTGTTTTGAAGCACATTAACAGTATTTAATTTTAGGGACTACACACTGAGATACATGTATCTTGGGATTGTTCTTGGTGGTTTTGGGAGGGGGTTGTTTTGGTTGAATTTGAGTGGGTTTTGGTTTTTGTTTTTGGATTTTCTTTTTTTGTTTGTTTGTTTTGGGAGGTGGGTGGTGATCTTCAAAGACTGAACTCATATCAAAATTCAGGCTTGTGAGAGAAACTTAACCTGTAACAGCAACTACTGGTTTCAATTGGTACTCCAGCCAAGGGAGTTGTTGATGAATGGCTGTTTAAATATATCAGCCATCAAGGCACCTACATGCAAGGCAGAATGGTAGAGCTTAAGTCAGCATATTTGCCTGGAAGCTTCCAAAGACAAAGCCAGATAGAAATAGGAAATTCAAACCTCTTTGACTATTGTAATTTTATCTTACACCTGTTGAGTACTTAGCAATAAAGTCTATCTTTTGAACAGCTAGTCTATTTCTCTCACATCTTATTTGGTGTAATAGTTGCAGATGATTAATTTTATGGGAAAACACATTTTTGTCTCTGAACCAAAAATTCTTTGCCAAAACATTTGGATTCACCTTATCCATTATTTCAACAAATAGAGAGCTAGGTATTTTATAGGTTGCTGTTGAAGGCCCCTTGTTTATACTGAACTGAAGATGCGTACCATTCTTAAAGAGGCTTGAAAGAAATTATGTAGCCATAGGGAATGCCTTTTTAACTTCACAAGCAACAGGGGACCACTCAGCATGCCATTTGTTACAAACCCCATAACCTTCATACAATACATTTAAACAACTACTTGCAAACATATGTCAATGCAATATTATTTTAATTGGTGTTGAGTTTACCTCAGCCTATTTTGTTGCTTCATAATTTAATTTAAAAAGATGGGAGGCAAACCAACAAGAGGAGTATATTTGTTTAGTCCAGGAGTTAAAAGACTTCTATGCTACTGATAAATTTTCTTTCTATTAGGAAGTTGGGAATTTATTAGAAATCTGGTGAGCATTATAATGCTTTTTCTCTAGAGAGGTTTATTAAGATCTGAGAATATATATGAGATGAATAGTGGGAATCTTTTTCAAGCAGGTCTTTGAACAAAGCAAAATCTGAGCCACTGAATTCAAAAAGAAATGGAATATAACTAGATAATATTTCATTTCTAGTCAGAAGAGAGTTTTTATAAACGTTAATGAATTCATAGGATCTGATCATTTCAAAACAGAGATGTCAGAGGAACTGAATGATTGTCTTCCCTACACCTGTCTTTTACATCTGATAGAGAGTCCTTAGGGAGCTTTTTTATGCCTACATACGCTCAGTCTCTCTGTTCAGAGACAGTCTTGATCTAGACTGTAGAAATGCTTATGGAGCAACTCTCTAACCTAATTGTATGCAGCATTTTTTCTGCTATGAAGTTATATGTTTGACTGTTCAATGTTTATTCTGAGAAATTAAATTATTTTAGTCTCCATAAAATTATATTCACTGAATGCATTTTTTCACTGTGAAACTTTGACCTTCTGATAAGCATACGAAATATTCATCAACACCACCACCAACTTTACTATACCCATTCTATATACTATAGTTTTGAGTACAGTGTCTATTAATCATTATCAAAAGAAATTACTCTATCGTTTGCATTTTAAACCAGAGACCATGTATTTATTTAGTCTTCTTTAGAGCTTTTCAGACTCTCAAGACTTCACAGATAAGTAATAATAAACAGTTCTTGCAAAGACTGACAATAATGTAAAACAAATGAAAAAGTAATCATGAAGGAACAATTTGACTCTTGATTATGTTTCTATTAGTTCAATATTTACAAGAAGAAGAGAGCTGATATTAATAACTTCATCTGAAAAGCACTTACACAAATTTAAGTGTGTGTCCTTGAGCAACAGAATTCTTTTTAACGAGATGATTTCTGGCAGTTAGTTCAGACATAATCTGAAGATAATTTTATTTTCCTCTTCAAATCCTGAAATAGCAATAGATCTTTTACAAGCTTGCTGCCCGGTAGTTTACTTGCCTGGAAAACTATGAAGTAGATTTTTCACTTATAAAATTTGAACGGAGTTCTAAAACTTGCAAGAGTTTGGGGTAAAGTGTGAATAAAGCACTTTATAGTGCTGACAGTTTTTCCTCTTTTGTATTTACATTCTCATGTACTCATCTACCCCATGTCTCATATTCTGTACTGAGTTACTACTTCTCTGCTGCATGAGCCATCTTTCTGTTATAAACTTTAAACTTTTTTAAACTGTTATAAAGTTTAAACTTCTTTGTTATAACTGGCTTTAAGTGCACCACCTTGGTACCCAGGCATTACTGAAGTAGAAAATCCAGGTCCATTCAGCCTTAAAATGGAAGGCATATTTAACCTGCATGGTTGCAGCATGCCAACTTATGTAACCACTAACACACATAAAAATTGTGTGACCAATACTCATTTTGGTACATCTTTTATTCCCCAAACAGGACTGCCTGTTACCCACTTACATTGGCAGATGATCTCCAACAATATTCCTGAGCATCTTGCCTTAAAAAAGAAAAACAACCCAAAAAGATCCCAGTGTTGTCTCTGCATTCATAATGTGAATGTCTTAAATCATTTGTCACTTAACCATTTTACAGTATAAATTAACAATAACCAGTTAAAATAGCTTCATTGTACCTGCTTAGGATTTGCAAGTAGGAACAAGTTCAGTCTCTTCAGCAAAGAAACACCATTAATCAAACCTGCTTACCAATGAACTGAAGAATTGCACTGAATTTCATTTCAAACTAAGGATAGCTGAGGTACAATACCAGCTGCTTTTGGTTTTCTAACAAAGAGCGAGCTTTCCACTTATGATCAAATTAGCCTAGCAGCCATGAAAGATATGCTCAGAAAGGTCTTACAGCACAATCTAACCTTATCCAGTCTGGAACTTCTGCTCTTTGGCATCCATCTCATCAAACATTGCTTTGTAGCATTGTGATAGCATTTATAATGATTAATTATTATTTATGTTAGTGTTCTGGAATATTTGTAACTTGTAACTTAAGATGGCTGCACTGAAGCAGTTTAAAATGGTTCAACTGAGGATCATCAGAACAACCAACAGGTGGATCAAACTTCTAAGATTGAAGTGGCTCAGATGGATTCAGATTGGCAACATAAAGGGTGAATTACTTTTAGCCAAGTGTAGTGCTATGTGGAGTAAGTAGGTTGCACTAATTACACAAGCAGCTTGAACAGGAAATCCCGGTCATCCAGGCATTCTAGAAGTCATCATGGGCTGGCCAGAGGGTAATGATTTTGGAATGTCACCAGAGGAGGTGATGTGTGCTGAAGAAACCCCACAATATAATGAACTGTCAGAAAGAGTGAGAAGCGATATACCTTGTTTACTGACAGGTCCTGCTGTAATCAGCCCCTGGCAGATGGTGGGGCTGTGTTTCCAGCTCTGGAGCAGTCAGTTCCAAGTGTACTGGACACCCTTCCAAGTAAAAGTGAATTGTGGCCTGCACGTTGCTGTCAAAGGAGTTGAGAAAAACTCATTGGCAGTATCAGCTGTAGCATACCACTTGGCTGCCTTTGACTCCAGGTCGTACTGAAGTTATAGCATGTCTGCTGTGGCAGTGCTCAACAGTGTGTGAGTTCATTCAGGCCACAAATGTTGAGTTAGTCAACAGCTAATACCGTATATTGGTTTTGATGGTTTCTATATCATACTGCATTAGACACACCAGTCAAACTAAGAGTACTGAGAAGCTTACCTCCTATTTTGTGTTATATTTTATCAGAACTAATTAACTGCTTTATGCTTTCCTTTGGAACCTTGGGGACTCAGAGTGGCTCAGTCTGTGCTTTAGCCTTCTCCATCACTCGGTTCTGTGCAAAATGCAAGGCTGTCTCTCACATTCTCTTCAAGCTGCACTGGAAGCAGAAATTCTTCCTACTCATTGCACAATAATTCAGTGGATGAAGCATTGACTGGGGGAGACCTGGGTTCAATTGTTTCCTCTGCCTCTGGCAATTCCAGATTTTCCATCTCCACTAAAAAAAAAAGGTCATTATAACTAACTAAAACTGTTAGTTATATCATTATAACTAAAACTGTTAGTTATAAAGATAAAGAACATGGGAATTCACAACCTCTTTTGTTGAAAATATTCCTCTCTGCTTTTAAAGGAAGAAGGAAACAAATACATGAGCAAAATACTGAGCTGCGAAAACAAACCCGCATGTGAACACAGTCCCACTGTAATGGCTAAGACTTGGCCTTGGCTTATACTCCAGCAACCACTTATGTATTTTCCATCAAAAAGTCATGGGATGAAATAAAAAAGTTATCCTTAGAATTGATTTTGGCTTCCTCTTTCCAAGGAGAATGTACTAACCTTTGGAAATCAACAGTCCCTTTCTAAATCATTCTGGCTTGCTTTCAACTCCTTTATCCAGTTTTGATCTCTATTACTCTGTGCTTTGTTATTTTGCCATTAATCTACAAAACTGTGATTTACACTTCAATTATGTTTCTTTTCTATTGCATGGAAAGACAGGGAGTTGCATCAACATTAGATGCAGAAACCTTGTGAGGTGACAGAACCATATCGCTGGCTAAAGATAGTGTGACAGGTCCATGCTAAGCTTATTTTTGAGCTACAGGAGGTGGCACAGGAATTGCCACTGTGTTTAGCATCACATTATTTGAATGTGTAAGCTTTCACTTTGATTCATCAATAGTAATACCATACATATCTGCCAGTAGTAGCACAATGTTTGAAAGCTTAAACAAACAGATTCATGCTCTCTGACCCAACTCATTGTTCCACTCACTGGTTCCCAAGCCTAAATAAACAGATTAATGTTCTCTTCCAAGTTAATATTAATAAATACCCTGTTCAAGCAATGAAAGGAGCAGTCTTCCCCACAGTCACTGATGTTTGCTTATGCTGAGTATTGCTGAGGGCTGGGTTTTGATTTCTATGACCACTTCTTCTTGTTGCTTCTGGGTCATTTTGGCCTCACCAGATGAATCCAGCTGCTCTGAGTTCCAAAGTTTCCACTGTTCTTCTGAGCCTCACAATGCAGCTCTGGTCTCTGTCACTAAAAATTCAACCTAGATATGCATATATACACACATACCTATGTATCTTGCAATTTACTTTTGTAATAAATACATGTTTTATTTATTGGGTTTCATTTTTTTTTTTGTTTTGTCTGATGAAACCAACAAAAAGGTGCTGCTTTCTGCAGAAAAGCCTCTTTTTCCTGTTTTCACCCACTGCCAGATGCCATTCATCCCTCTGTATTTTTGTATTAACAATTAGGAAGAGGCTTGTAACTGGGAAAATGGACTAACTGTATGAATGTTTCATAGTTTATCCAATTTTTATGCTATAATGTAGTTTTAAGAGATCTGAAGTAACAAGATATGAGCATCTTATAGCTATGCCTTTATTCATTTTTAAAAGTCTATTGGATTGTTGTGTTTTATTATGTTTAGATCTATCCACAGTTGTACTATTGACTTTGACAGTAATGCGATCTGGACATTTCCATGACTGGCCTCAATGTGCACTATCATTACAGTCTGCATGTGCTTGCATAAGCACTTCTTTCGATTAAGTGCTATGATTATTTTTCCTTCTTTCTTTCTAGGATGCTTATGTTTAGCCTCAAACTTACATAGAAGGACCATCTCATGAATGGGCTTTTTTACCACTTTCACATATATTTATGATTTTTTCCCACTATTATTTCAATAATGAAAAGAAATGTATTTTAATACTGCTTTAAGGTTTGCCATATTCCCTATAACTTCTGAAAGTTTCTACTTTTAATGGAACTTTTTGCCTCTATGTCTGAAAAGAGTTCTCTTAGAGCATGAAAATATGAAGTCATTAAAATTATATTTTTTTTGTGGGACTGATTCAGACATTCTTCATGACATATTTAATGAAGAAAAAAACATTACCCCTACAATAACTAAGGGGAAAAGCGATGCCTCCTAATGAAGGTGGGTAACTCTCCCTTGTAACTTGGGATATGTAAATACTGGTCTCCCACATCTGAGCACTAAGCTCGAGTCATTCTGCTGATGCCTTTTCATGCCTTCCCTCTTTAAGTTGCAGTGGTGGGTGCTGCCTACCTCCTGAGGCCTCCAGAAGCCTTTGCTGTCCTTGGCCTCATGATCATTTCAGAGTTCCAGTTTCAGTGGTTTCACTGACTGCCTGAGTCATAACACAAAGTAGGTCGTCTATACCTAAGCTGAATGTCCTAATCACTGGACCAATGAATCACCTCCTTTAATTTTCTGGCCCAATGTTTCTCTTCAATTATTTACAGAATCTCTGACCTTTTCTGCCACAGATGAGCACACCTGGTGGTCAGCGCATTTAGCTGTAATGAAGGATACTAAGGTTAGAGTCATTTGGCTTGATTCAGATTTGTTCTTATTTGTCTGTTCTTGTATGCTGTGGGATACCCTCTGTCTTGTTCCCACATATATTTTTGTTTTCCTCACCCTTGTCTCAAGCTTATGTCTATATAAAGATATTACTAATTTTAATGAATATTTTCTGAGGTAGGAAAACAATTTCCCTCACTTCCAGTCATCAATGTCTGATAACCAGCACCTTCATTTCCTATTAAAGCTGCTAATTTTATCATTTATTTTACATTTTCTGTTTTACAGCTTGGTTTTTTTACTGGGATAAAGAAATTCTTGGGTGCTTGAGAAATATTCTTTTTCTCCATAATACTCTTTGAGATCCTACTTAATATGATGCCTAAATTATATGAGTATGATAAAAATAATTATTTTAATTGTTTTAAAATCACTTTTTTAACTGGAAGTATTTTGACATGTAGTACATTGCAAAAAAAAAGGAAAAATCGCTATGCTAATGTTGCTGTCCTCAAGAATCTAAAACTCTGGGTAAGCTCTCAAAACCATGAAATGTTAAAAAAATATTATCTTTTGGTTCCTTTTGTTAATTTTTTTTAAATATTCTAAATGTAACTCAAGTTACATTTTCAAGTTTTGTATAACTTCCCTTCAAGTGTAGGAA
This sequence comes from Agapornis canus, assembly GCA_036873685.1. NCBI lineage: Eukaryota > Metazoa > Chordata > Aves > Psittaciformes > Psittacidae > Agapornis > Agapornis canus. The sequence goes on along the minus strand of JBAFWW010064851.1, from coordinate 1,433 downwards.
TCTGTGCTTACTAAAAGAAATTAACACTGATAGTCATGTGTTAACATAAACACAGAAATCGGGACAGAACTGTCACTAAAATTTGCAAAGCTTGTGATAAAACCCTAAAATCTACAGGTTCTGTTACCCAGGTTAAGAAAATGTCTGCTGTAAAGTAGTTCTGCTGAGGAGTTGCTGTTATTTTGTTTTGGATTATGAGTTAGCATAACATTGCTGTTCATTCATGGTACTTTTCAAGTAATGCTCATGTAGTATGGGGTACTGAGTATAAGCCTGCTTATTCCCGGAACATATCCACCCTAACATTATTGTATGGAACAGTATTGTTTCCTGTTTGTTTTCATTCCAAAACCACTCAAAAGCTAGATGGGTTCTCAGCACAGAACAACAAACTAAAACTACTTCCAAAAAAGCTAATGGTCTCATCCTGAAGTTTTCCTTTATGTCCATCAACCTGTCTGAAGTGCTACTGGGCTGGGTGTGATCAGGCAAACTGTTCATAACAAAATGTGGGTCATGTACAGTTTACAGCAAGAATATGGTTCAGGAAATCTTGGAATATCGGTTTATATCAGGAAATTCAGCTAGAGCTTCTGCATGTACTTTGACTACAGACAAGCTAACTGATTTTAATTGTCTTACATTGGTTTATTTTTGTAATATATGTAATATTTTTTCTCCCATTTCACGTTCATTGTCTTTTTATTTCAGATTTAAATTTTTTAAACAGTTTGGTGTTTGATTATAATTTAATCAAAACATTTGTTGTTTTTTTTTTTTTAACTCAGGGATAACAATATTTTAGTACAGTGATGTCTGTATTTTATTGTCAGTCTTTAAGTCTGAGTGCTGCATGTTCAGGAACAATTAGATTCAGAAATGTATATTAAAACAACATTAGGTCTGAAAGACTGCAGGAAGAAATGTAAGGGAAGGCTTCAGTTTAGATTCTATCAGCATCATTTAACTAGTCGCACTGCACTTCTTATAGGCAATTTTTACACAATAGTAGATGGTTACTCCATCATTAATGTTAACTATTTCCAAGCTGTGTTTTCTTCCAAGATCCAATATTTGCTCTCTGTTTTTTAAAAATAACATCCATAGAAGCACCCATGCAGCTAAGATTGATACTCAGTATTTTTGTATGTCAATCCACTGAGAAGCATTACTTTTGACACCCAGGTCTGCAAATCTTGATTCAACTCTCCTTGTTCTCATTAAATTCATTAAGAGTACTGTAGGCTCTTTCAAGTCATCATCAACATTTGGAAGTAGGTAATAGTGTTTTTGTTTTATTAATACTCAGTTTCTTTGCTGACTTCAAAAGTGGTGTGGTTGGAAAACAAGACCCAGTGGCATTCTGACTTCTTTCTTTTATTTCTTTTTTTTTTTTTTTTTTTAATTTCATAACAGGCTTCCTTTTATTTTTA
>JBAFWW010064841.1:0-14207 GCA_036873685.1 Agapornis canus | reverse complement strand
ATGGCAGGGGGGTTGGAACTAGATGATCTTAAGGTCCTTTCCAACCCTAAGTATTTTATGGTTCTATGATTCATTTATACATGTAAACATAATCATATGGTTTATACCAGAGAAACCATATCATTTAGCTTTGAAAACTGTGGTCACTCCTCCTTCCCTTCCCTCCAGAATTCCTTGTTGAAGCCAGTTTATTTAAGCAGAATTTGGTTTAATTCTTTTGGCTCTGCAACTACTCTGTTATTGTGGAGCAATAATATGCCAGCTGCACAAACCAAGCACAAACATTGCATTCAAGTAGAGAATTATAAGAGATGACTGCAAATCCATTATGCTTGCAGTGTTTTGCCATTTGACAAGTTTGCACCTGTGTATACTTGTTTGAATTATCTCTGAGTTATTATCAGCATCTCAGTCTTTTAGGTGGGGAATGAACCTAATGGTCTGGAAAATTATTTCAGTGTTGCTCAATGGATGTATGTGAGAACATAGTGAGTAGTACAGTAAACTCTTTTCAGTTAACACCACTGTGAAAAGGATGAAATGTAGTTATAATTGACACACTGTGAATAAAATATTAAATTAATCTTTTTTCTCATTAAATCGTTAAAACAGAAGAGGATAATACTATCCTATGATAGCATGTTTGTACATAAATTTTCTATAAAGATACTTGTCCTGAACTTGGATTCTGATTATACATGCTCTGAATGAATCTCTGTGTAGATAGATAGATAGATAGAACCAAAAAATATATTTATATTCAATGATGTGTGTTCTGGCCCACTTGCATCTCACTGAATTTCAGTTCTAAGGAAGAGAGAACAAGAAGCAGTGACTTTGTACTGTAGCTAGAAAGATTCAGGGTAACCATTAGGAAAAATTAGAATGGGATTGTTAAAGAGCTCAGATTGCCTCATTAAGAAATGCCAGCTTTCTTAAAGGATGTCTCTAAAATGCATTAGACCAGCATGTGTCAATAATGTTTCTGCTATAGTTTATCCTTCCTTAGGGCAGGAAGAGACTTACTTCTCAATGATTCTTTTACTTAATACTTGGGCATATCTATTTATGGCAGTAAGATTTGGTGTTTGAAACTGATATTCTTGTAGATACTATCCACATAAAGGATAAAGAATAATTCAGGCTGGTAAATTTTGGAGGAGGGATGATAGAGACTATATTATTTTCATTGCTGTCACAGTGATTTTCATGGTAGAATACTTCTTAGCTCACAGGAAAAGTATTTTTTTTTTTTCCCCTGGAAAATATACTGTTTCTTTTAAAAACATGAAATGCAAAATTTTCTATTTTTTAAAATCTGTTACTTGGTAAGCAAAAATAACAAAGAGGTGACTGAATGAGTGTTCTCTTGAGATTCAAGATTAACCTAGCCTGGAATGTATATGCTTGCTCCTCAGCTGTCTTTGGATGAGTGAACTGAATGTGCTGCTGGGAAAAACAGGTAATAACAAAACACAGAAACACTAGGAGATAATAAACACAGAGTTCACTGAGAAGGGGATGTGGTCTTATATTTCCATCTGACATTTCCAGAGATAGATATTCATTAGGCACCTAGTTGCTTTGAGCATGGTCAGTAAGTTCATTGCTTTCAGGAATCACTAAACTATGGAGCATGTAACCTTTTTTTACAGTAGAGAGTATTTTTACCCCCAGGATTCATTCTTTCCTTCTTTTTGTTTTTTGGATGAGTCCTTCTTTTTTTGGTTGAGTTACTGTAACTCTTGCATTGCACACTACTTCCAGTATTCTTGTTACTCAAATGAGCCCATTTTATTAAGCTCATTTTAAACATCACCATGCTTCAAACTAAAATAGGTAACCACAGAAAAAGACAAACACAAAGAAAAAGTGGTCCTTTTAACAGTGGAAAAATATTCACATATTTTTGCATAGAGAGTTTGTGTTTAATGTCAGAGACCACAAGGGTCCTTCCATGGAGAACAATCTTTAGAGGCAGATGATCTTCATATTATGCTCTTCACCAGCAGTAACTAGACAATGAACACCATTGTCAGGAGAAGTAAGGCTGGAAAAAGCTTTATTGGAAGATTCAGTAGGGCTCTGAAACATTTCTGAAAGCAAAACTGAAGTTTTGGCTGGTGGATGCAGAAGAGTAGAACAGATAGAACAGTTTTTGTGTGTATCTGAGTTTTTTAGAAACTGGTAGCAATGCATCCACATGTAATTAGGAAACCTTCAACTTCAGATTTGAGTCCTCCACGGTGCAACATGGAGAAACAGGACTCCAGTATGTGGATCACTCTTTATGGAAGGACTAAAATAGAGCCCTGGAATTCATACTTCAAGATACACTTTAAAAGTAGATAAAAATTTAAACTGTCGCTGCAGTTTGAGAGAAGAATTTCTTCATATATTTTCATACAGTTTGCTCAGTGTATCTCCCTGAATATTGCACTCAGTAAACTCAGTAAATAAATCTATAATTACCAAGACAGTCTTTGTGACATTATAGATTATGGATTTAATTCATAAATCCCAGGTGCTGACAAGTCAGTCTTTTTATATGCCTTTATGATAACAATGGTTTTACAACAGAAAATAAAAAAAAAAAATCCATTTTGACATATTTAAAAGAATTTATGGTGTTTATACAGGACTGTTGTACACAGACATGTCTCCAGTCCTTTGTTAGAAATGGCTTTCAAAAATGTTTCTGGGAACATGTATGTGGAACTGGGATATCCTTAAATAAGGTTCCTACTGAGTTAAATATGTAAAAAATAAATAGTGTGAATTTGCAAAATGCACAGAGCTACAACCACAGATTTGCAAGGGAAGGTATTCCATATCTCTGGACTCATAAAGTATAGCACTTTTCCTGAAATCAAGATATAATGGTATTCTACGTATGAACTGCAATGCTCATACTCTGACAAGTGCCTTTCTAGAGCTTGAAAATGCAAAGGGAGAATAGCTATGAGACAAAAGGGGAATAGATATGGGTCAAAGGGGTTTGGAGTCAGCTGGCCAGGACTACTTTCTAATCATTGCTAAGTATTTGCATCACAAGTACTTCATGTAAAAATTAGAAGGAGCTCTGGGCCAGAAGCATGTGCAGCAAGCACTCAGTTCATCTTCTGCTCTGTGAAGCACTAGGTCAGTCAGAGGCATCCATTCAGTCCCAGTTTACAGTCCACCTGACACTGATGAGAAACATGGACTGACTGCCAAATGATAGGCCACCACTGATCTGTTTGCACTGTGGTCCTAAATGTTCTGCTAACCATATGGTCAGCAGTATTTGTGCAGTCATAAATTATCAATAGTTAACATTATCCAAGATATGACATAATAAATTTTGGAATCTCTGCTTCTTCCATCTTTTACTCTAGGGTTTAGCAAGGCTTATCACTTTCCCCTGTTTTAACAGCAAGATTGAACCTTTAAATATGACTCTTGTAGTCTTCTGAAACTAATGGTAAAGTCAATATTTTGAAATATCACCCAGTGTTAGGTATGTATTTCTCAGGGATAAGTGGGTACACTTAAGTGCAGATAATGTTTCTAACTAACTGTACTAACTGTACTCAGGCATTTATGTTTGAAAATTACATCATAATTTTTATCTCTACTGTTTTACTATCATATAAAGAAAATATTTTCCTAGGTCCTTTTTTCTTGTTTGTTTGTTTTTCATAATGAGACCAGAGACGGAGGAGTAAATGCTTTGGGACAGCTTTTAGAAGCTTTTAAAATCTTGTTCTTTAAAAAAAAAAAAATAAAAAGAATATTGTTCAAAGCAGAGCAATATAGCTGTGTTCTTTGCAAACTATGTATGTGTAAGCCATTGAATTATCTTTATATTTTGAGGATGTATGTTTCATTGTCCATTTAATAAGCACTATCATTTAAAAAGGGTAATAAAAATCTGTTCTCTGGTCTTTCTGTAAATGGCTTCTGCAACACACTTCATAAAGAGCCACATGTGATGCTGTATTATTGTTACATATTGACATGCAAAAGTTTTATGCATTTCAAAATATGTACTGTTCAGACTCCTAACAACCAGGAGAGAACTTTTTCTAAGTCTTTAAAAGTATTGAAAAGAATTTATTAGAATACTATGTCCTCTGAGGTTCAGCTGGTATTTTTCCCATAGACAAGAAAATGTTCTTCACTATAAATGAGTTTTACAAGTGTGCAAGAAGCTCTAATAAAAGTTGAGAAGATATTGTTAACATAAATGCACAACCTCCACTGTTGCTAAAGTGGCTACTATGCACCATTGCCACTTTCTGGTCAATTATATACTGGAAGTTATGTTTTCTAACATAACCAGCAGGGTTACTCAAATAAAGCATAGATTAGCCATATCATTTATTCATATATGAAATACCTTAAAATATGCATGCTTTATTTTGATTTTTGCTTTCCTGAGAGTTACAACAACTAAGTTTTGCAAATAACCCTACTAGCTCCAGGAAATACATTGTTCTTTGTAGGTATTTCCTCACTTAGGCCTATTTAATTTTCAATGTCTGAGTTAATTTACAACAGTTGCACTGCAGGGAATAAAAATATTTTTCTTTCAGTTACACTCCCACTGTTGGTTTACTTACAGCTTGTCTCAGAAGATACACAGGTTCACTTAATCTCTAATCAAATTCATGTATTTTAAACTGAGCTTGAAAAAGCATATTTGTAAATTTTTTATGCAACTGTATAAATATTGAATTCTTCAGAAGGAGTTATGTAGATTACTGTAGTTTATTAAGCAGATTGCTGATTGATCAAGGAAATCAAGTTGTAATTTAATAATTTTTCCTAATTTCTCAGACAAATAACTGAAAGCTGGAGGTACAAAAAATGGCTATTGTGTTTTTCAAAGATTGGCAGGCAGGCAGGGAAAATGGCAGGCAGGAAGAGGAAACAGAAAGTGGATCTTCTGACTTTTTTTTTTTCCCCCTTTTTTACAGAATTCAGCATAGAAGTTTGTAATACATGGTTTATAAATTCAGAATTTCAAATGCAGATAAAACTCAGTTTCAAATCAAGAGGTTTTCAGTGTTTAAACATGCCGCAAAGACCGACCGCCTTGCAGAATAATGTATTCATTCAAATAAAAAAGAGAGACAACTTTAAAAAAAGTGCATCCTGTCATGCAGTGATCATATTTTATGTTTTATGTGACCTTATTGTGATGCATTTTAATTTACTTTAGTATGAGGGTGCCTCTTTTTAACAAGCTACACCACTAATTCAGTAGTCATTTTCTTGATAGCAGTGCACCTGTAACACTGAAAAAACACAGACTTCTGTGTCTTACAGCCAACTGTAAGATTTATTGTACCTCTAGGTAGGGATTTATCTTTTCTGTGAGTAGATCAATATCTAACTCTCAGGTCAATAAATCCTGAATGAATCTCAACAGAAGTCAATAGCCACCTATTATGTCACCTAATAGTCAAAGATTTTGTGGGTGTTGGGTCTCAGAAAGAAAATGATGTTTGTGAACACACATATAAGAATTTTTATTATAGGATTTCTTATATTTAATCCATATACTATCATCATCTTTTTTCTTATTTTTTTTTTTGTCTGTGTCAGTCATAAAAACTGTGGTATACTTAATGCTGCCGCAAACACATTTTCGGCATTAAAAGGTATTTATTGTGATCTACTGTTTTTCCTTAGCATTCTGCTTATTGAAAGTGCAGTTTTTAGACATCTTTTCTCCTATATAGAGTTTGAACTAACATTTTTCATTGTGCACATAGATTGAGATCTTTTAGTAGTGCTAAGGTTTCAATTATTTTTTTTTTCCAGAAAATATTGCAATAATATTTTGTTTCTAGGATGTTTTTTTCTTTCAAAGACATGTGAGGAAACCAGTTAATTATATTTGTAAGGTAGTTGTTGTACAATACATACATGTATACATATATATATATTAACACTTTGATATACTTTGCTTTCCCAAATGAAGAATTTTTTGCTAATGTCATTTTTCTGATTGTTTAATTTACCTATTTTGCTTTAAACAGACATTAGCTTGCATGGCCACTATCATAACAGGTGGAGCAGAAAGAGTTTCACTGTAATTCAAGTACCTAGGATACATGGAAATATGTTTTATGTTTCCATATTGACACCATTCTCATTGTATTTCATTTGCACTTTACAAATAATGATACTTAGCTCCTGAGAACGGTTGTGCTCTAAACTACTTAAAACAATTATAAATTATGCTATATGGTCCTTAATGTGTTATGCATGAGTCAGTGAAGCACTGTGGTTAAGTGGGATGCTCATGAGTATGGAATGAGTAAGTATCACAGGCTGCAAACAGTGGAACAACCATGTAAATGGCAAATTGGTCTGCTGGCTGAGCAAGCTTTGTCACTAACAGATAATCTGAACTATGTCTTGATCTTGTCTGTCAGTTGTAACTAAATCAATCAGGAATGTTCAGAAATTTTGTCCATATGTGGGATCTTTTCAAAATAGCATGTTGCATTCAGTTTTTTAATTAGCTGGACACCATTTTGACTCTATTTGGAAGTTTTTTTTGTTACACATATAGTCTTTGTTTCTTTTCGTGCCCTCTCATCAAGGTGATATACTTTGAAATGAAACCACAGTATTATTCATCATAATAGGCATGTGTTAATTATCTCCAATTATTTAGATACATTGCCATGTACTTATTAAATACAAAAGGTTTAATTTGCATAAAAGTATAATTTAATAATAACAGATGAGAAATATGAAGTCAAGTCTGTGGCTTCATCTTTATTTTTCTTTCCATTATGAAGGAATAAGGAGCTTTGTGTTATGAGTGTAATATTAGCAGCTTCAAAATGCAGCTATTATTTTGTCATTTTTTTTCAAGCTATAAGTTAAACATATTTTATGTAGGCCAGAAGGTAAGTGATACTGCAAGAAGCAATGTTTGATACTAGGGGTCAGTACTATTTCTATTTTAATAGGGGTATTTCTGAGCTCATTCATATATGTAGTTTTCAGATAGTGTTAAGCTCATTTTTGTCAAATAAGATTTCCTTTGAGAAGGTTCCTGTACTTAATTTCCATCTGCTGTGTTCACAGGTTACTGAATGCATCCCCTTTTTCCTTAATTGTTTTGTTTGTCTTATGTAATAATGTTGCTTCTCACCAAAGGAGGTAAATAGGTAAATATACCTGTAAGAATTTTGCAAAAATTTGTCATCAAGGCAGAATCATCATGAAAGGAAGATATTTCACCTGTGCTCTACAGGGATCAGTGTAAAACCAACTCTATTCAACTTCTGTCTTTGTGGATTAAAAGTGAACATAAGATATTGCTAATAAAATTTTTGGAAGACACAAAAATGGCAGAATGATTAATAAAGAACAGTGCATTCTGTCAAAATAAATTAGATTGTTTAATCACCTGTGCCAGTCTGTGCAATAAAAGCAAAGACCTACACATAGAACTGAGTAGGATGGGACTATATCCAGGAGGTCCTTAGCTAAGTAAACTAAGAGTAAAGCAGCTCCAAATGAGTTTCTGAAGCATAAATAAGCCAAGAAAAGCTCAATACAGCCCTTAAACATATCCTTTATATATTGCAAAAAGATTAGGGGTGAGAGTGTAGCATTATTGAAATACCAATATTAATTTCCTGTGTCTGTGTTTTTATAAAATTTTCCAAAGCTGAAAAGAGCAAATAATGCTATGAGTGGGAGAAAAGGCTTTAGAGTGAAGAGGTTTTTACTATTTAGTTTATCAGAAAGGTTAGCCTCATGAGAATATAGCAGTACCTTTACAAGGAGAAATACTGGGAACTAATGGTCTGAAAGCGGGAAACAGGAGTAAGTGTTTTGGAATTGGAAGTGCACACTACCGTGTAAACTCCAGATCTCTGGCTGTATGATTAATGACTGGAATATTCAGTCATGGAACTAGGTGACATCTTCTACCTCGTCATCACTTCAATTCAAAATTACTTGCTTTCAGGAGGATGTGCTTCAGTCAAAATCAAACTCTAGGTTCAGTACAATGCTAGTTTAGTTCATGGCCTCAGTGTTGCAGGGGATCTGATGGTCCCATCTGGCTTCTAACAATGAATCTGTTAGAGACAGAATTCACCATTAAACTCCATATTTTAATATTTTGAAAGAATATATTTTGACTATGAATGTATCAGGTCACAAAAATTATACTAAAAATCCAATCTATACTTTGATTTCTTTCCAAAGTGAGGATTGTTATGTAAAAAGAGTCTAAATTTTGAACTTATGAATGTTTATAAACACTGCACCTGCTTAAGTGCAGAACCATGTAATGTGTTTGGGGAAAAAGTGCTGCTTTTCTAAACAGAAAAAGAAACAGCTATTTTCCTAGTCAGAAACCAAGTGAATACCTGTGACTAATGCCCACCTTTTGAGGTGCCAAGTGATGGCTGCCCCCCACTGACTTCTTTTAGGGAATCTTAAAATATTTCTGGAAGCTGAGGACCCCTTGTTTTCTTATAGTCCAGTTCATGCCTGTTTTGTGTAGCTGGTTTTCTTTGGCTAGAAAATATTTAAAGAATTGATGCTGTATGTCTTACTGGACACAACTTAATTGAATGGCCCTGTATTTTACTTTATTGTTACTGTGACAGCAGCACCTCACTCTGTTAGATTTCTGTTGTTTCTGTTTAAATGTTTCCATCCTGTCTGTACTACAATCTCATAACTGTTTTACTCATCATGATTAACTCTTCTTTGCTAATTTTAAACACTGAAAAAAAATATTTCTAGACAGTACTTCAAGTGGCAGCCATACAGCCTGCCAGATCCCACTGGAGTTCTGCATGTAAACTCAGGTTTCTAGTCCAGCCTCCACAGAGCTTGTCAGGCTGTTAGAACCATGTCTGTACAGCTCAACAGAACAGAGCCACAGTGGCCATAGGTTTGCTAAAAGAGTTTGGGTTGTGATTAGATAATGATATCTGCACCAAAAAAAAAAGTCTGATTTGTTTAAATGGTAAGTTACCTTGAAAGTTTGAAGCAGATGTCTAAGTCAGTGTGAAACATTGATGTTTACAGGAATGACAGCAGAGTGGAATAAACCAACAATCCACTAAATCCAGAAGATATCTCTTCCATACCATAGTGATTTAGAAATAGCAGCAATCTGAAGATGATGGGACAAGTACAATTCTTCAGTAGAAAAACATCCCTGATAATAATGTTCTGCAGATTAAACCAGCCCCAATGAGGCTGAGCGAGATATATTGTAAAAAACTGGACCATACTAACTGAAACAGAGCTGACAAACCTGGCATCTGTATACGTACACTTTATTGGCAAGAGAAAAAAAATGCAACTTCCTGCTGAAGTAGAGCCACCACTTGCACTGGTATTTCTATGCCAGATATTCCTTTGATTTGCAGCAGCTGCATATGGCATATTTGAGTTTTTTCTCTGCTTTCTGGGGTGCAGCATGGCAACAAATTCTTAATATAATTCACTTGAATATGCTTTGCATTGTGAAAACAGTGGAAGTTTCTGTACTTCTATTGGGCATCCATGCAATTGCCACATAAATAGGTCTGTTTTCCACCCAATAAGTGAAACTTTCTTCAAATTTCTTACTTCAGGAGGTTTCTGCGTAAAACTTGTTCATTTTGTAAACTCAGGCTGTTAACTCATTGAGAATTTTTGAGAAGGCTTCATTTACTAATAGTAAATTGCATTGTTTTGTTTTGGGTTTTGCTTTTTTCCCCCTGGAGGTATCCATCTTAATATCATCAGTCTGATTAATCCCCCTCTTCTTTTAATACCACATGAACACTATTCTAACCTACCTATTTAAAACCCCTTAGTATTTGCTTTTAAATATTACTTGTATTTCAGTGATTCATGCATTTTATATCAATGAAAATTTCTTTAAGAAAGGGCATAGTGTCTTTGAGTATTCTAATCTGATCATAGAAGAAAATTGACCACTAATTTTCTCTTCTATAGTTCTTTGACTTTTAGCCATGAAGTGTATAGTGATGTCCTTATAATGGAATAAAATGCAAAAGGTTAATTATTATATAAGACAGATGTGACTCAAAGGCCTAGAATACAAACATTTTTGTTATAGGAGCATTCAGAATGTGGAGTATGATTATGATCTCTGTATTGCATGTTTTGTTTACAGTTACAGTTTGAACTAAATCAGAAATCCAAGCCAAAGCCTTGTGAGTTCTAAATTTGAAGTTCATTTTAAAGTTTTAAGAAAAATAAATGCATCTGCTAACTTGTCTTAGTTTTTGTCTCAAAATGCAAGCCCCATACTTTCTCTGAAACGGGATGTGTCTAATCCTTTCAAGGTAGAATAATAGTAGATTTTGAAATATTTCAACATAGATAATATATAAGAATAAGTTACAATAATAGCCTAACTACATATCCTAAAGCAAAGCTATGACAAAACTTTATTCACAAAGTAAACATAATATTATTAATGAAATTACCGTCTGCAACAGTTCACTTCTCTCAGTAATTAGTAAAATCACACATCTATTTAGTTTTTAAATAGATATTTTAAATTGTGTTTGAACCATTTAATGGTTGTGATCATGACAAGACAGATAAATAAGAATCAAGAATATGGGCGATTTAGTATGACCTGTTGGCCCTTCATAAAACCTCTATTGACTAGGCTCATGATCCAACAATAGGATGGAAATTTACCAAACAAAAAAAGATTAACTTGCCCATGATGAGCTAGTTTGTCACTAAAATGGAAATGATCTGGGGTTTTGGTTTGGTTTTGTTTTTTTCCCCTAGATAGAAAACTTTTGAGCTCAAAATCTTAAAATTAACCATGGTTTATTCTGGGAAGGTTCCATTCTCACATCATACAGGAATAGTCTGTAAGATAAAGCTGACTAAAATTCTGCAGTGGTTACTGAATCTAAACTAAGTTCTTATTTTGTATAAGTGAAGAGATAAATTACTTCAAGTATATAGTTAAATACTTCAGTAAACGCATAGTTAGACACTTAGCTATGGAAGACATTTTCTTAATAGTTGACTGCACTTGAATTAGAAAGTCATGACTTTTAGGCTCAGTTACAGTTTTGCCTTCCATTTAGCTCTTCTTCCATGGAAATAGAACAGTTCTTCACAGAATGCTAAAAAAGACAACATAACACATTGTCAGATGACACAGCACATAGAAGTATCTTAAAGAAAACCTTGAAAAAAATGAGAGTTTGACTACAGTTCAATATCAGGAATGATTTCAGAGAGCCTGAATGGAAAAGGAAGTACAACTTGCCAAAAAATAAACCTGTTTCCAGAGCTTTCTCAAATACAGAGGCTTTGGGTAAAAGGAACAAAAATGAGTATTAACAGTAGTTTCATCTCAGTGTTCTTCACAGTCAGTTTTGACTGATGTTTTGAGGATAAATGTAGGATCGTCAGGAAGAAATATCCTGATTGCAAAAAGTTGTGAGGAATTGTCAGTACAGAAGAAATAGCTTATGTCTCTGAGGGCAAAAGCAAGAACATAATGACTTTTAATATTATTATATAGTAAAAGACATGTTGCAGGACTAATTATAAGACTATCAGGATGATGCTTAGTTTTAATTGGTCCTGTGAGGAGCAGGGAGCTGGACTTGATCCCTTCTAACTCAAGATATTTTGTAACTCCACAGTAACTCTTGTCTCATTAACTTAGAGGTGTCATTGGAGAATAATCTGGGTATATTAGTCAATCATGGATGAACCACCAGCATGATGTAAATCTAGGGAGAGGGGAAGAGAAGAAGAAAAGGTTGTCATTAAAAAAGGTGGTGATAAAATCTCACCTAAACTGTAGTTAGGTTTCTTGTCATCCATGGTCAGGGAAGATAGATTCAAATTATAAAATATGTTTTCCATGTGTAGAAATTATCAGGAGAAAAGAACCCCAAAACAACAACCAAAAAAACAACCAACCAACAAGAAAGAAACAAACAAAAAATATCCCCAAATTGTTGTGATTTACAGGTGAATAAATTTAGACACATGTTGACATAGCAGTCAAACTTCTGTTAAAAATTCTTTGCCTAATACCCAAAAATGGGTGGGGTGCTGCCCACGTTTTTTTTTCATTTTTTTTTTTTTTTTTTTTTTTTTTTTTTTTTTTTTTTTGGTTTTACTTCCTTAAAAAAGGTGACTAAATACTGGAAACATAGCTGAAAAGTAGTCAGTTAACAGGATCGCAGCACTGCCTAACAAATTTGACGTGAAATTAAGGCTGCGTTTAGATTTTTAAAGCCTGTGACAGTTTTCTTTTACAGTTTCTTTTCTCACCATTTTAGACAGGAAGATGTCTTCCTTAATGTTAACTTCCTGTCTTCTTGGGGGATACATAGGATCCCCTGCCAAATATACTGAAGATACTCAAGGGCAATTCCTACTTTAAAAAAAACTGATGGAGCATTTCATATTATCTTATCAGAAAAGGCCACCAAGAAAGTTCCCCTTACAGCTTTTGTGCTCAATAGAGAACTTTGGCATGATATATGATTTTAACAGTATACTGCCAGTGCAGTTGGTGGAACAGAGTGACAAGGATAGAGCATTAGAGTTGTGTCATATACCTTATACTGATGATCTAATTTTAATTAGTCATCCACAAATCTTTAGTAACTGTCTGAGCATTGATTCAGTACCATACTACTTGAAGCAAAAAGGAAGAGGAAAGAAATTCTAATTCAAGGTTTTCTCTTTGTTTATATTAGTTTAAAAATGTGACTAGTGTATTTATGAGGATTGTACAGAAGACAGATATTCCACAATGCAAAAATTTGATCTGTTTCAAACTGAAATGGAAAAATTTTCTTTTAAGTCCCATACTCCCTCTGTGCATTTACATAAATATAATATATTCCAACAAATTTGGTTTTGGTGTGAAAAACAGAAACAATTTATATGAAAAATGTTAAAGCAGGCCATTTCAATTTGAATACTTTTTTACCTTCCCATTTCCTAAAAAATGAATTTTTGGAACACTGGTACCAGGTTTTGTGGACCAATCATGCTGTGGAATTTTTTATTATTAGTTTATAACAGGCACTTGGCTAAGAGTCCAAAACCAAGTTATGCTAAATTCTTAGGGTTTTTTTTTTAAAATTCAATGTTAATATCTTTGGCATGTCACATATTTATTTACTCTCTCCAGTCCGTCAATGTCTTTTGTGTAAGACATAGATAGTCACCATATTGGTGAGCCCACAGCTGGACCCAGCACTCCAGATGTGGCCTTGTTAGCAGTGAGCAGAAGAGAAGAATCCCCTCCCTTGACCCACTAGCAAGACTTTTCATAATGTGGCCTGGGATGCTGTTGGCCTTGTTTGATGCAAGGGCACTTTGTCAGCTGATGTCCAACTTGAAGAACCCCTAGGTCCTTTTCTGAAAAGCTGCTTCCCAGCTTCTCTGTCCACAGAACTTACTGGTTCCCTGGGATGACTTGACATTTCCCTTTATTCAATGCCATGAGGTTTCTGTCAGACTGTGATCAGAGAAAGTAGCTGGGCCTAATTTAGAGGCATCATCATAAATGAAAAATGCCCCAAAACTGAAACTGAGCCCACAGAGTTGATTATTTCTCCTTTGTTGTAATCTTTGCTTCTGCAACTCTAATTGATTACATGCTAAAAAAATTCTGATGGCGATGGATAAAAATTAATAGAATTTTAGGATCACTTAGGTTTGGTTTTCTCTTTGTACTGTAATAAAAACAATAATAGCTTATCTTCTGTTTACAGACAAGTATTAGGTATGCTTATAAATGTATATGATTGACGTATCAAATAAGAAAGTATAGATTTTTTGAGATTTGTCAAATAATTAAGTTTAACTTTTGGGTTGTTTTGATGGGTAAGTCATATTTTAATCTAGAAATAAACTTCTTTTAAAAAGGAATTTGTGTCTTGTTCAGTAGGCTAAGCGTTCCATTAATGTTAAGTAGCTATTTCATCAGTTATAATGTAAGAAAAAACACTGGATGTTTGGAAATGGACATTCTTGTTAGGAATGTTATATTTGGATTAATTATATTATTTTAGTTGGTTTAACATATGATTTTAATTTCTTCATATTCTCAATCAAGTTGATTGCTTAGCAACATCTGCCACTGTTTTGGATTTTTTTGGGTTTATGTTTTTGTTTTTGTTTTTTTTTTTTTGTGTTTTTTTGTTTTTTTTTTT
>JBAFWW010064838.1:24330-46596 GCA_036873685.1 Agapornis canus | reverse complement strand
GCATCAGCTACTAAGAAGGAGAAAAACTGACTGCTACTGCTGAACCCAGGACAATTGTATCTTAAGTTATTGTTGAATAGAATTAATTTATTTCCACTAAAAACTGGACCCTACACATGCTGTTTTAACTACATTAATGTCATTAAACTGATGCTATCGTGCATGTAGGTGATCTCAGTGTTTCTGCTAAAAGACTGAAATTTAGCAAACAGATTGCATCATGGCATAATGGCATCTATATTATACTGCCAATAATGGTTTCTCTCCAATAAGTTCTTCTCTTTATATAAAAGAATATAAGGCAAATTATATTAGTGCAGCAATTTTTTCCATCAGTGTCTTGATATAATGTTTAGAGACTACACTGTGGTGCCATGATAAGGTTGGAAGTTTAAAGGTGTTTGCGTAGTATGAGTTTTTTGATTAATTAAAACTTATAAAGCAACAGCTTTTTTTTTTTTTTTCAGGCAAAAATTGCTACTTTTTACTGTAAATTCTTATGGAAGTCTGGTGGAAAATAAGGGACTGATGTGAATATAGTTTGAGGCATATGAAATTATAATAAATCCCTTAAAATAAAGGCCAGGTGGCAATACAAGACAGAGCAATGGTGCTCTGTGTGCTACTAACTTAGTTAGTGTAGTTACCAATAATTACCACATCTTTAAATGACCATATTGTATTCAGTAGTGTCAGTAAGGTCAATTCACAGTTATAGGATGAAAGGAGACACTCCAGTAGCTCTTAATGTGAGTCAAAATGAGAAGATTAATATTGACAAGGTGACCTTAGCTCTGAAGGGGCAGTTTGTTTTGAATGCCTGTAGTTTTTCTTGCTTATGATTGATAATCTCCATGGTATGAATATTTTCGTTCTTTCATTATGTTTTTGTTTGGTTTTTATTTATACCCCTCACTCTCTAAAAGAGCACCACATTTCATGCTAGCTATTTCAAGTGACACAGCAGTAGTACAAGTAAGGACTAGTCCACTTTTCTGCAGAAAGTTGCTGCACCCCAGTACCCAATGTCCCCCAAATGCCCTTTGATCGTTCTCTGAATGACCCTAATTCTGTGTTAATGTCTGGCATGCAGTTCCGCAATTAAAATGTGTGGCCTGACATCAGTTCCGAATCAGTCTTTCCTTCAATTTTTCATGTCCATCCAATTCATTCTTTTGTCCTCTTAACCCTCTCTGTGTTAAATAACTGTGTTGTATTCTTCAGTGGTCATGAGCGAAAAGTTCACATGTAATTTCCTTTTCGTGTCTCATATTTTTCTTTTTCTACATTCGATTCTGTGCTGAAAAGCATTTTGGTTAAAAATCTGTAAAATTTGGAACCATCCACACTCTCCTACTCTGTAACATTTTTTTCCCCCTAAGTGAGCTGATTGAAATGATATGTGCTGAAAAATTTTGGAGAAGGAACTGTATAGTGGTTGGTTTTGTCTGAAGAATACATGGGTGCATGCAAACTTGCAAGTTTAGTTAAGTAAACGTGGGCCTTGGAGATTGTTCTGTGGTTATATTGGGTGATTAAGAGTTCAGGCTTGCTAAACACTGTTACTGCAAACAGAAAGAGAAACCATTTTAAATAAAACCAGTGAATATCTCCAGGATTTGACTGTGTGACAGTATTAGCAATGGAGAGAGGTTATGATATTGTGGCTTGAATAATCAGTGCAACTGAGATGTGGAGAGGAGGGAAAGTTATGAAGTATAGCAGACTTGTGAGAAAACACAGGGCTTGGTAGAGGACTCTTTGACCTGAGTTTCCTTGGAGGTTAAGAATACTTGTACTGCATTTCTTACTGCAGAATATGGTGCTGCAACTGCAGAAAATGCTATGCAGAGCATAAAATGAATTGTACAAAAAGAATGGCACCTTCCCCCTTCCTCTGCCCCTCACTTTGTAAGCCTGTTGGCTTGGAATAATACAGTGTAAGATATAACTGTAACAGTCACGAATGAGCATGTCTGTATTTTTTTTGTTCCCCCAAATGTTTGTTTTACAAATATGATGCAGCTCTGAAGCAATTTCTGGTGCAAAAGTTACTGCATTTATCTTTGAATGGATGGCAAATGGGTGCTTGTTAGGAGGAAGATGTAGAAATACTGTTGCAGGGGCAGTAACTGTGCCCAGAGATGGGAAAAGTGGGGTGTATTGACAGACTTGGAGGTGGGAGAGCAGGCAGGCAGACCTCAGACCTCCATGTCCTTCTCCTTTCCTCTTTCTCTGGTTGAGGTCCTCTTCCCCAAACCAAATATGTAGTGATTTCTGAGCAGCAGCACAGGATGGCTGGTGTCTCTAAATACTGTATGTAGTAAATAGCAGGCACATGTAACTCTCTTTTTTTCTTGTTTGGGTTTTCTTGGTTAGTTCTTTTTTTTTTTTTTTAATATTCAGGAAATACTTTGTTTTACTATAGCTTTTACGTCAGGAAGAAGGAGGTACTCTTTCAAATAACTTTTTACTGTCTTCTCTGATTTCCTGTTAGCCAAGTCACTAGCATATTTGGCACGAAAAAAGGAAACCAAACTTAACCAAGAAAAAAACCCTGACACTTTGACCAACTTTATTCTAAAATAAGTTCATAAACCATGCATTGGTAAGTAGTTTACATTGATTATTTTTATTTTTTTTCTTAGATATTAAGGTTTATGCTCCCTAGAGAGTAATAAATCTGAGGTGGAAACAGGCCAGTGTATGCTCATCTGTTGCTGCTGAGGAAATGGTGTTTGCAGAGTGATGGCTGGCCTGGAGACTCACACCATCAGCCCAAACCTCTCCTTCAAGAGAAGTTTAAGGTTAATTGTAATGGCTACATTTCCTGTTTTTAGACCAGTGTACCCATCTGGCATTTGTTGAAGTTCAGCTCTATTCAGTGAGAGAAGGTGTAGTACTTGCAAAGCTTCACATCCTGACTGGCAAGAAGCATGCCTTCTTGTCATGTATGTACATATTTGTGTTTCACTGTGACCAGGGTCTGTAACCAAACAGCTCCAGAGCGGGTTAAGAAGCATGAGAGCAGAGCCACAAATGAAATCAGGTCAGGGATTCTATTGAGTGAACTGCCCACTCAATGGAGTGAAAGAGAGATGTGTTTGCCAAATAGTTTGAGAAATAGCTTTGACTTCAGTGATGGGTTTTGGCTGAGTGGGTTGATGTTGCTGAGCCCAGTCATGCTATCCCTGTTTGAAGGAATAACTTTATGTATTCACTTAGGCAATACAGGTTTGCTAAAAAAAAAATTCTTTTAACGTATCTCTGTTAACAAGCATTGTTTTAACCTCAGTGTCCTTCACTGCCTCTATTGCAGCTTTCTAATTTGGACACTGAAGCAGCTTGCTTCCATCTGTCTCAGGCTTTGGTCAACTCCTATTCTGCTGTCTAGTTTTTGAGCAAGGCTCTGGGAAGATGCCTGCTGGGCTTGCCTGTGAAGGCTGTTTTCTGCATAACAGGCTGAAAGGCTTGACCAGTTTTGCATATTCCTTAAAAACAGCTTTAATGCTGGATTGCAGCTGGTTTATTATAGTTCGTTATTTTGCTAGATTTTTATGTGAACTCTTTTAAAATAGTCTTCATCTTCCTAAATTATTTCCATTACAAGTATTCATTACAAATAAATATCATGCAGCTAAAATTCATTCCTTTTTACAGAGCACGTGATTAGGTATTGTCTCTGATGGTCATGCTGATGATAATACATAATTTCTGTTAACGGTGTTTACCCTTAGCAGTATTTCATTAATGAAAACAACTGAACATGTTAGGTCTCCTGTCCTGTTAGGAAGTCTTCTATAGGAAGCACAGGAAAAGGGCCACAAGAGGCAAAGGATCTGTTTTTCAGAGCAGTGGTTAAGTAATTGCTACAGTCCTACTGTAATCCCAGGCTGCTTTCTTAAACTGTGATCTGAGGGCAGCAAAGTGCTATGGAAAGGCAAGCGTGCTACATCAGTGAAGTCACTTTCTCCCTTCTGTGTTAAGAAAAGAAGGAATTATGTTGATGTATTTCATTTTTTCGACTTTGTCTTGAACTGGTAGCTAAGTCCCAAATGCTTGCTACCCAGCAAGCCGGGGCAGTAGGCTGGCTGGTTACTGGAGTAGTGTTATGTTGTTACTGCACCCAACAGCAACAAGGACCCAGGTTGAATTTTAGAAGTCAATAACAAATGCTGGTTTAAGCTCATATCCAGAAATATTTAAGCTAATTCCTCTTGTGTTGAACAAGCTCCTCTTTGCCAAGTAACATAGTAAAGAGGTGCTTTACTGAAGGGAGGAAAGGAGGGGACATCAGTAAGGAAATTGGGTTTGTACATGTTTACACAGGCTACTTTTTCCCCCAGATGCTGCTGTTACATGACATTCTCCTCTCTGGTGCTTGTGTGGTGCCTGGCAGTTGCTGCCCCTCCTGAAGCAGGGGCTTACCGGCAGCCCAGGATGCCGCACCTGAGGGAGTTCCAAGAGAGCTTACCTTCTGCTCTGCAGTTCGCAGTGGGTGTGAGAGTGGGAGTGGCTGTGAGATGAAAGTGTCCTGTGACCTGCTGGGCACTGAGAAATCTAGAAATGCTCTTTGCAGAGGGTATATATACTAGTAATTTGTATTTGGGCTAATACTGGGTTTTCTTAAGCAGGTATGTGAACCAAGTGTTTTTATTCTGTGATGTGTAACTTTACACATTGGTCTTGTTGCTGCTCTTGGTTTTACTTACTTGTAAAGTGTGAAACCAGAGCATCTACCTGCTGAAGTGTGTCCCTGGTTAGCTGAATGGAAGTGCAAAGGTGGCAGACTGGAGTAATCTTTTCATTCTGTGCTCTGGAAAGGAAACTTGTGGTACAGAAGAACATGTGGCAGGTGTGAATAATGGCCAAAGGCAGGAAGAGCAGTGTGGGGCTCTCCTGGCTGTGCCTGGCTTCCACCTTGTGACATTTGCTGTTACTAGCTTCCATCTCTGTACCAAGGTGCTATGTTTTTTACTGATTATGGGGCATGATTTGTATTTATCATGTTACTGGTGAAGTGGCAGAGATTGCCTTAATTCTTGCAAATACTAGTGAAGTAGAATAGGACTGGAGAAATTATGTGGTCAGAAACATGCTGGTGCTTACACTGAGGATAGTAGAAAACACACATGGCCCTTAATTTGTTTCTTTCCTTATTGAGACAGGAGATCAATAAAATAACCTTTCCCCTTTGTCAGAAAAGCAGAGACTGATTTCTTTCAACCAAGTCATGCAAACATAGGCAGGAAGGGCAGGAAAACTATAAAACACTAGAAACTCATTCCCACAAAAAATAATTAAAATATTTCAGTCTCTAGAAACTCCATTGTATTGTTATTTCTGCAATCAAGTAGCAAGTGTATCTTCTAAATGTGTTCTTTGTTCTCACTGTTTTCAGTAGTTTTGCATGGAGCATAGCTGTATGTTGGTGATGAATGTTATAAAAGGGATGGAAAAAAGATGTGTTTTACGCTGTCGACTAAATATGAGATTACTACAAATTCTTATTTTAATACATGATAGACATTATTGTTCCTGAATGGTAAAAAAAAAAAAAAAAGCTTGTGATTTAATTGAGCAATCTGGTTTTACTGGGCTGGAGCTGACAAGCCCTTTACAAAGGTACTCTTCACATGCTGCTGGATTTAAACAAATGCTTTGTAGGTGCTGAAGCTGATGATGTGTTTCTAGGGAAAAGGGCTTCAGACCACAGTTTTTCACCTTTGATATTAGGGTGCGCAGAGCTAATCTGTGCTGGGTGTGTGTGTTATCACAGTGCTGAGACACCCTGCTTTGAGTTGTGCTTACCATGTCATCACAGGTCATCACTGTCTCAGGCCTCTCCTGTCCACTGAGAGCGTGCTATATGCCTCTGTTACCCCACAAAAGGACATTTCACCTTTTTTGTCCATAGCAAAGTTATAGCTGAAAAATGCTGTGTGGTTTTGTTTTTGTTTTGTCTTTTTATTTTCACTATAGTGAACTGGACACCACAGATGTGGTAAGTACATTCTAATTCAGCTGTATGTCGGGCACAACATGGATGCTGGCATCAGGTAATCTGATGAAGAATTTATGCTGTAACAGACTTTTTCATTATTGAGTTCTTAACCCCATAAATATATGTCAAAAAAGGAAGAAGATAGCAGATGTATCTAGCTTGCCAACTTGCAAACTCATTGGAAAGAAAATCTTCTAGTCAGTTGAACTCTCCATGACAGAAATTATTACAGCTATCCTACAGTTCTTACTCTAATTTTGGTTCAATGATGCAGCACAGGAAGAACCTGGTCATTTGTTTCTCCTGATTTCCACCCCCAACCCCTGGCACCCCTCTCTTTTCAGCAAATGAAGCTTATATAACCTAATGCTTGGGGACAGCTTTCTGAAAAAATATTGAATATGATGATTTTTGAATTGTAATTATAGGTAGATACTAAACCTTTTAGTCATCGTCTAAAGTTCACAAGTGGGATGTTTTCTTGCCGTTTTCAAAAGACACCTGAGATTTCCTTTTTTGAGTTTATGCTTCAAAACTGATGAAACTCAGAGGGTTTTTTTTCTTGCTGCAGTATTAATTTAATTTATGATGAAAGCTAAGGTATCAAATATTGACCTGACCTAGAGAAAATATTGACACTAGAACTATAAACTTTACTGGTTAATGTGAAGGATGAGAAGAGAAATCTCTCACCTAGGGTGCACTGAGAGCTTCCAGGCAGCTTGAGGCTAATGCAAAGAGACGAGTTGTCTGGGTTAATGCCTGCCTGGGGAAAGACTGCAAAACCAGAAGGGAAGAGGATGCAGAATATTTTTCTGAACTTTATTAGGCTTTAGGGATTTAATCTTTTTTGTAACGTATAACAAAGTGATTGATAGTCTGATAGTAAGAGAGTGTTTTAGAGGATTAATTAACCTCTCCCCTTCCAAACTTGAAGCAATCCATGTTGCTTTTGGAAGGCAAGATATGACCTGTTGCATGCACCATTTGCTGTACTTCACTAGCTTCTTTATATATGCTTGACGCTGTGTCTAGGAAAGTCCTAGATAATTCTGTGACTTTACTTATTGGACTTGTGTTAAAATGCTTGATGACTTATAAGTTCTTTTAAAATTTTAGATTTATTTTTTAAAAAGATAATTTAAGTTTCTGCTGCAGTTCTGACCGTTGGATGGTTTGCATTGCTTTGATCTTAACAGAGTTGCAAAGAGCCATCTCGGGTCTTTTGAAAAGACTGAGTAGAAGTTGATGGTAGTTGCTACTTGTCATTTCTCTCTGTAAAGGATTTAATGAAGCAAGCAACCTCAGTCATCAGCCATGAGGCCACTGAGAATGCCTCATGGAATGGGCATGGAAGGGGAAATGCCTGGAAATAAGGTGATCTGGATGTTATTCCTTGCTTGGACAGTATAAGAGGGCAATCCTGCTTCTTGGACTTCTTTCTCACTTGCTGCCTGCTTGTTTGCTTTCTGCTCCTTGCTATGCACACATGTTGTACGCAGTGAATCACATCCTGGGTTTTGTCTTCTCTTTCTACTATCATTCAGAAGGGCTGAGACATGTTCTGTCTTGTTTGCTTGTTTACCCATTTTATGAAAGCAACATAAAATGGGTAACAGTACTATGTGGGTATTGTATTACAAGATCTTTTGGGCACCAATTACTTCTAATGCAGTAATTATTAACTAAAACTGATCTGCCTGAGGTTATGAAACCAGAAATGGAGCACATCTGTCCTGACTCCTGGTCCAGTGACTCAGCTCTTAATTCACTCAATTTGTACTTGAGTTCATTAAAAATCTTTTCCTACAGCTCTGCCTCCCTCAGCAGCCAAAAATTCTCCTTTTAATAGAAGAAAGGAGCTTCCTTTGGGACTGTAATTCTCCCCCAGTAAAAGAACTTACCCAGCTGAGACTATGTGCTACCTTTTGAAGTACTGTTAGCTCTTTCTGACCTGAGAAATGAGAGGGGAACTGAACTCTTATATCTAAGCGTGGAAAGCGTGCCTAATACAGTGTGCTAGACATTTTTCATGTCTGAATGCTGCAGATAATGTGTTTTAAAAGTTCTCAGAGATGAGAACTTGATTTATCATAACAAGGGAGATGCCCACTCCTCTCCTAAACCAACCAAACTCTTAAATGGAACTACAGAATGGGAAAATGAGTCAGGTGTGGTTGGGGGGGTTAGGGTGGGGGTGCTGGTGGTGTATTTTTTTCCATTTAATAGGTTTTGAAGTCAGCAGAGACCATTGTAGTCTAATCTGTTGCAGCAGTCAGAGATACAGAATTTCATACTGTGATTTCTTCCTTGAGCCTGTAACATGTGGTTGAGTGTACTTTTTGGGTACGTATCCATTCTTAATCTATTTAAATTAGACCCATATGAGGACTAACCTTTTCACATGCCTAATTTTAATGCTAATGACTAAGAAATTGAGATGTACCTACCTTCAGGAGAGAGCAAACATACTTCACTACTAGGATGCTCAGAATATGAGCTAACATGCCATTTGGTCACAGACTTGTTTATACGTACAAACTAGTTTATACATACGTCTCACATATGTATATCATACATGAGTTTCATGATATTAATTTACTTCTATACTTGCAATGGTTCAAAAGTTATTTTGGGGAAGGTTTGGGGCTATTAAGGAGTTGTTTCAGTGTGCAATGTTAGTTGCAAAAGATGAATCCTGTATATTTCTCGATGAAGCCCTACATGTTTTTAAAATAGTGGTTTCAGACCTCTTCCTAGTGTAACATACTAGCTATGCAACTCCAGAAAAGACTCCATTAGTGTTTTTAATAATACAGAACAAAACTTAAAACGGAAATTGGTGTTGAATATATTCACATATTTAGCCTCACTCTGGTTCATCTTAAACCACTTTGGAAACATGGCTTAGGCTTTGTATTCTGTAGTCTTCTCCAAAGCTCTAATTTCAGCAGTGGAAAATGGCCAGTCTTACCTAGATGCTTTCTTTGCTCCGTGGGGTCAAATAGTTTTGTTGTGGTGTTTTGTTTAGGTTTTTTGTTGTTGTTGTTTTATTTTATTTTGGTGGTGGTTTTTTTCTTTTTTGTTGTTGCTTTGCTTGTTTTTCTTGTGGAGGGTTTTGTTTGGTTCTTAAGGTATTTAAATGTTTTGTTTTCTATGAGTTATCAGTGCAATGCTTTGAAAATCTGCTGCAGAAACTTAGTGTTATGAGCTAAAACTAAAGAAATAACAGGCTTTCTGCTCTCAGGTTTAAGTCAATATTGCAGTAGGGCACATACAAAATGTCACAAGTGCTTGTAGCTGAAAATGGCCAAGAAGTGGGAGAAAGGCGAGGGGAAAGAAGAGTAAATCCCCTCATTCCTGCAGATGTTGGAGCTATGGAGGCAATAGTACTTTAACAGACTGTTCTTCCCCTCTGTTCCAGGAGCAATGCCAATGCTCACAGGAACAGGGAACTTGGCAGTCATAGATGTCTCTCTTCATTAGTGTGCTGTGTCTCTTAAACTTTGTCTCATCTACCTCAGAGAGCAGCAGGATGGGGGACTTTCTCAGAACTGAGGGACTCTGGGTAACCTGGAAATTGGATTGTTAAAGCAATGTGTATTTGT
Organism: Agapornis canus; assembly: GCA_036873685.1. Taxonomy (NCBI): domain Eukaryota; kingdom Metazoa; phylum Chordata; class Aves; order Psittaciformes; family Psittacidae; genus Agapornis; species Agapornis canus. Next base: position 36,984 of record JBAFWW010064838.1, on the reverse strand, counting down.
GCACTTGCTGCTGCTTCTCTTCCTTAAGGCATTCCCTATTATATGATGTAAAACATCAGTGGCTAGTGATGTAAAAGACCAGCTAAAGGTAATGATCAAAAGCTTAAAGCCTGTCTTATCTAGGTGCCTTTAACTTGGACACTGAAATGCATAGAAAAGGTATACAAGTTGCCAGTGATACTCGTGTCTTTTATCTCTCCTTTCCCCTTTCCTGCTGTGTGCCCTTGCTAGTGGCAAGTCTGTGTGTATGTGTTTTTGTTTTGTTGGGTTATTTTTTTTTTTTTAATTATAACTTCATGTCTTGTACCCAGTTTTTAAGGGGGTATCAGAGTTCACAGCGTGTGATGGGCTCTGGACAGAACCTGCAGAAAGCCAGGCCAAAACAGTATCAAGCAAAATTCTTATTTCCCCCCAATAGTTACTTAAAGTGCCTATATGAAGGACACAATTTTTATGTGTTTAATTTCAAGCGTAGGATTTAAATAAAGTATGTGCTTTGTGTGTATGCTGAACTGGAATCATACAAGAATGGTGTTAATTTCTCATGAGCACATGCATGTATAAATATATACAACACTGTCAGTTCACTGGTGATTGCAATGTAAGATGAAGATCATATGCTCTCTTCCTGGAACAGTGTTAGTCAAAGGAATCAATAAGGGGAGGGATATGCATGTAGGACACTCATTATGTTGTTGCACTGACTGTAATTTCTGATGATGGACAGATTTCCTTTTCTTGTGCATCCCTTCTACTAAGTTATTTTAGGATGTCAGTGATCAAATTTAGTAATGATAGTACCCAGTGAATGGAGAGTTCTGGGAAGTCCTGCTCTGGGCTTCCAAACATGCATATTTATGTATGTGTATATATGCACTCTGTGTGTGAGAATATGGGTATATGTATCAGAACATTTTATATATATGTTTTTATTTCTACATTAACTCTAGTATTTCTATAGTAATGGATTAATTATTTTTCCTTTAAAATTTGTCTCATAAAGCAGAATGGCATTTTTATTTTGCAAAAGAATATTCTTTTAAAAGGTCATCTTCATGTAGGCCACAAAGATATATACTGCTGATGGGTTTTGCTTATGTGGGATTTTTTTTTTTTTGTATACCTCTATCTACTTAGGTACAGATATATATCAAGCAATACCTATATAATTAGTCTCAGAGAGACAAATTTATACAGCAGTGTAACACAGTATTGTTAGTGAAAAGGAGCAAGTGGGATGATCCTGCCTCAAACTATGGCTCTAGTCTTCTTGTGAAAGGAAGCATCAGTCACTCTTTGATTCCTCCTGTCTTGTTGTGTCAGGGTTGGTATCCTATTTAATTTCTGTCAGTGAAAAAATGCAAACTATTAGCTTTTCTGTAAATACATATGAATTAAAAGAAAAGACACAGGGTGACTTACAGGGATTCTTTTTTATTTTTTTTCTTATTATTCTTCCTTGAAATATTTAGAGACCCCTATCAATCTGAATTTGGAGTTGTAAAATGCTGAATATCAGGAAATAAAGAATACGCTAAGATTTAAAATAGCTCAAAAATGACTATATGGGCAATGTAATTTTTCTCATTTTATAGATAAGAAACCTGCAGCTGAAGGATTATGAATCTTGTCTGAGTTTGGAACCTAAATGCAGGTCTTCAGTGTCCTGTTCTAATGTCTTAACAATGAATCTACGCTTATTTTAACTCATTGTTCACCGACGGATACAATTTATTGTTGCTCAACCAAGATTTTGTCTGTGCATGGTTTTTAACATTGTATGGTATATAGGTTGGAAGTGGTGTGTCAGAAAACATGGGGGAGGAGAGGAGAAGATATATGGAGATGGCATATCTGTCTATGGCAATGATACAGCATCTAGGATGATGTGCATTGTTTGGAAGAAGAATCCATTAAGAATAGCAAGCTTGAGAGCCAGGACAAATGACAGGATATGTGAAGAATTAGTTGGATGGAGCATCTGTTATTAATACTGAACAGTGCTTTTTGAAAACAAATGTGAAGCATTAGCGTCATGGTGGGAATTAATGCATTTTTGTGAAAAAGAGTGTAAGAGTCATGGTTTTCTTTATTTAGAAGTAATGTTATTGTTTCTTGCTTTATCTGAAGTCTGAACACAAATTCAATTCAAAGTGGAGAAGCGATGCCTGGAATGCTGCCTCTTTCTGATTCCCTAGAGGAAAGCATGCCTGATGTGGCATAGCCGATCACCTCTCTTAGGGGGAGTTGAACTACAATCTTGATCAAGGCAAGGCAAGCTGGCTAATGCTCATCCACTGAGTAGTAAGCAATGGAAAATTAGCAGAAACTGTGACACATCTGAGGGCTTTATTGATCTGATTTCCCCGCAGAACAGTTTTCTCCATGAAAGCAACCTACCTATTCTTGGGACCAAAGGCATATACTCAGAAGTTTAATTGAGTCTGGCAATTGTGATAACTACAGATTGTTCTTGGGAGTCTTTCTCAGGTGGCACCAAAGAATAAATGCACCATAATCTCCTGTGTGCACTGCCTCTTTCTCTCTCTCCACTTTTGTCTCCCCCTAAAATTTAATTATTATTATTATTTTTTTTTTTTTTTTTGGTTACTAAAGCATTTCTGTAGCGGAGTGGGGATCTGAAGGATTTAGAATACTCCTCTTCAAAATCTGCAGTAACAATCCATGCCTCTTTTTTGTTAGGACTTACTTGACAGTTGACAGTGACAGCTGTGAATGTTGCTGTTTATAACACTAAAGGTCGAGTACATTTTATACTGAGGTCTGTGTAGTTTTCCCTCTGCTACACACACAAGTTTATCAGCACAGATCACACACAGAAAGGTTCACGCTCGGCTATTCACTGCAGAGATATTAGTTGTTACAGCCTGTATGCAGATGGTGCCTTATGCAACTTTATAGCAGCAGCTTTCATGGAAGGATCATAGACCACAATGATTAAGCATATTTTACAAGTATACTTGAGTATGTGTATTATTTATAAATATAAACTCTATGTATTGAATACATTGCGGCACCTCTAGTATTTGTATCTGTTTTGGACATGCAGTGAGGGAGAAAGGCTACATCTCAGCAGGAAGACTACAGACTGGCTTCCATTTCTTATTGTGTCAAGAAGCTTTTGTGTCTCTCTTCCTTTCTTCCTCAGCTCTGTTTAGGCTGTAAACTGGCACTAAGGAGGAAAGATACCTTTCTGTGCACTAACACAGAGGAAGAAGAGGCAGGGATTTATCTCGCTTACAGCATAAGATGCCTGCTAAAAGGACAACAAATGAAAAAGCACCTTCCTGCTTGACTTTATGCCCTGCATTACTGAAATTCATTTGTAGAGCATGCATCTCACTCCAGTTTCCAGCTGTCCATCTGTGAAGTGAGCAGCAGTTCTAACTTGTTAACTTGCAAGTGGAAAAGTAACTTGCTTCTGATTAGGTGGCAGGTAAGTGGGAAAGGTGGGTTGTGTGACAGGGGAGACCAAGCAGCACATCATAGCTGCTCTTAGGCAGGCAGTTGTATACACAGAGCTACTGAATAGATTGCCTGGGTTTAGGCCTATTGCTTCTGCACAACATTTCCAAATAAACCGATGCTGAAATAGCATGAGCTGCAGATTCTTCTCTTCTGTTAATTATTTGGCTTTAATACCACCATGTTAGAAAGTACTTTCCCCCCACCCCCTGAGAGTTTCTGAGCTTTAATTATAAAAAGTTATAAAATAATACTGGAATATGTACAATGATTTTTTTTTCTCTGAAAGGCACAGAGTCCTCATTCATGAGACAATCTGTAGCAATTTCTGACAGGAAATTGAATAGCTTTGGGGTAATCTCAGACAGCATCCGCCTAGCTGCTTCTGCTGCGCTTTCTGGTGTGGATGCGCCAGCAGGGGCCACCATCCTCCCCTGCAAGCAGAAGCGCTTGGGAGAGTAGCTGTGGTTGGAAAAGCGCTTGACTCCGGTTTCCGAAGTGCGTTTTGGAGGAGGACAGTTCCTGGGGACTGGGTTTCCTCTCCAGGCTATGGGGGGTGAAGGTCCGAGTGGCATTAATGGATTTCTTACAGGTTTTCATAGTCACTGGCTGTCTTGTAGCAGGGTGTGCTGCTCAGGTTACCCTGCTGCTGGAGGTCCAGAGTTAGGCTTTTCATGAACCTCACCCAGAAGTTCATAAATGGGTTTCTGAGAATTGATTCCAAGTAAACAACCCCCTCTTCTCTTATTTGGTGTACATGTCTGCTAAACCTCCCCCCACAATTGTGCGTGAGTTTTAGGGGTTTTGATTGGGAATAGACTTTTATCTTCATACTAAGCCATCTGTGCTCAGAAACACCATTTGCTCATCTGTAGCAGTGCTGTTTACTGTGTTTGAGGATGTTCTCCCTTCCAGCAGCTCTCTGTTCCTAAAATCTGGACCACCTCACAATCCTGGAGCAGTACCTCTGATCTACCCAACCACAGATTGAGCATCAAGCGGCCATGCAGCCGTGGATCCAGTACATTTAATACAGTGTTTCATATGGCTTTTTAGTCTGAGTTCTAACATTGCTAGATTAAAGGGATGGTGCAGAAGGTTTGTCTGTTAATTGCCCAGGTTGCTGCTTAGGTGAGTTATTTGGGGATATTACTTGATTGACTTTATATGGAGGTATGTTTGAGTACTCTATTAGTTAAAGCCTATTGGCTCAAGTCTAGATATGTGTATTGCACCCATGAATAGATCTTATGCAAAAGCCCAAATGTTTTCTGGTGTTCTGTAGAGCAGAGGAACAAGCAGTAGAAAAAAAAAAAATTGGAGGCTGTTTTCTAGAACAGTTGTGTTGCACTTGACCATTTTGAAGGGGAGACTGTGCAACTAATCCTTTACAGTGAAAGTCACCACTGCTGTTTCCTAATATCCCATTTTTCCCAGCCACTCCCTCCCTTCCCCCACCCTCCCCTAGGATTGTCTGGGGGATATTTACCCTGTTTACAGAGATTGTTCCTGTAAATCTTTGTGTTTCCACTGATTTCAGTAGTGTATCTGTGTGGGAACTTTGCAGAGTTGCACCCTTTGTATCTGTTGAATTATGAATGAAGAAAATTGAAAATAGCATTCTTGCTTTTAAGCATTTCTCACACACTAATTTTTCTCTTTGGCTACTTGTGGTTAATCTGCCACCAATTAAAAAATAAATGCAGACAGCTACTATCAGATCACTTATACAAAGAGGCATGTAAAAGCAGATTATTTCAGGATACGTATAACAATTCAGCTTGTATGCTCTTGTTGTTTTATATTGCAATGACTAGGACAAAGTTATTATAAAAATATGTAAAGGAAAGAATAATTTCCTGCCTCAAAGAGCTCTTTATGTAAGGGTGTGTGTGTTACTTTCCTGACTTCTCCCCATTGTTCTGTTGTCCAGTGTTTATAGTCTTGAAATCTTCAGAAGTGTTTATTTGTGAATTCAACTTTACCTCTTTCTGAATATGTTTGAATAAACTGGGTTTATCTGCCCCTCATCTTTTGACACATATGCTTTACAGCCCACATAGATCGGACAAGATATTTTTAGTACTGAGTCAATTGTGATTTTATGTTGAAGGAGAAAGGATCTGTTACTTGTTAGTAAGTATTAAGTAGAATAAGTATTTTGAATCAGCAGGACAGTGTCCATTTTGAATCAATCTAAGCCAATTTACTATTCCTTAACTTGTTATTTTCAAGCAAAATCCTAAAAGCTTCTTTAACACATGGAGAAGGCAGTTAAGTGTGCTTATGCAAGGTTTTTGTGAGGCAGACCCACTACTTTCCAGCTGGGATCTGCTTTCAAAATATAAATTTATCAGAGACACACAAAAAAGTGTTTTTCGTTTGACAGCAGTAGCAAGCAGGGGGTCTCAGACCATTTGCTGGTGAACAAGATTACATATCATAAAGCTGTCATGAGTTGGCACTAATTTGACAGTTTGTTGGCTCAAGAGACTCCAGCACTGTGAATGCAGGGGATAGAAATTTCTCTGTGATGCCATGAGGTTCATGTGGAGGGCACTGATGAATGGCAGACAAATTGGATTCTTGAGTAGAGTTGTCTCGTGCTGGGGATGGGGTGAGCGTGTTAAACTTGACAAGTTTTGGTTGTAAAATATGTAATGGAAGACAATGGGAGGATGAGGAATCCTTAAAAGTTGGAAAATCTGGATTTTTGTTATTCTGTATCTCTTTGGTGGGCCAACTTTAAGTATTTTTAACCTTGAACTAATCTTCATACTCTCCCCTACTCTACAGAATGGTTTACATTGAAATCTTTTTACCAGTCAGAACTTACTAGCTGTAAGATAATAATCCCTGGGCAATATGAAGGCTACTTTTCATGTCTCAACAAATGGAGAGAGTGAGTGTGTCTGGGAAAGAATGTACATGAATAGAAATTAAAGAGACTATAGAAATTAAGGAGACTATTCTAGAGGGATAAATGAATGAGTAGACAATAAGGGGGGTAAATAGCATGTGTGTGTGAGAGAAGAATGTTAATGGGTAAACTCTCGGTTAGATCTATGTTTACAAGGAATATCAATGCAACATTTCAAAAGCCATGTTTTCCTGAACATTAGTAAAATTATTGCTAAAACGTTGCCTAATGTTGCACTTTACCTCAAAGTGCCTCACTCATGCTAGGCTTCAGCTAATTTTAAGCCTTGCTCACTAATTCATATAGAATACTAGGAACATTCAACATGAATTTATCTTTATTTCCTCCATTATTTCTCCCCCTCTTTCCCCCTGTACATACAGAATTGGAATTTATTTGGGGAAAAAAATCAAAAAACCCACCTCATCTCAACCCAGGCCCCAAACTAGCTCAGTTATATTCTATATGTTCTGTGTACCTTAACTGCAATTATTCAGATGATGTATTCACAGAGAATGTTTTCATCTCCATACACTTCAAATTGGATGCAATACAAGTTAGCATGTCTGGAGATATGTTTATCAAGGAATGGAGATATGTCACAGTTTGCTAATTTTTCTTAGCATTTATTGATTTATTTTTTTTTTTTGTTAGCTTAGATGAGCAAGAAATGTAACTATATATTTCTAAAGAGCTGATATTCATGTTTTTGTTTTGCACTGTCCTCATGCTGTGCTCTTTTGTATGTAATTTGCCTACAACTACTGGGGAAATAATCAGTCTGCTCTATGTTAAATCTTGACCAGATGTGCTTGTTTAACAGTATAAACTTGCTCTGAGAACAAGACAAATTCATTTACACACTAGAAGTCACTTTCACATAGATTAAGGCACCTGAATAAAGTGTGATAATAAATATTAACTAATTTCAGGCACAAGTCTTCAATGTAAACCATAAGTGAAGTTGGTGTGCAACGTAACTCTTGGCAAAGATGTATGCTTGGGTATCTGAGTTCTTGATGGAATATCTATTTTCATCTCTTGGAGAATTGGATAGAATTGTGATAATTCAAGGTCAATGATTGTACTCACTTTCAGGCACAGTGTGAGCAACTGAATTTCTATAGTAAATCCATATGTTATTTCAGGAGTGGTTACATAAAGGAAGCAAATGGAAAAATTGCTGAGTGGCTGGAGAGGCCTAATGCAGATTCAGGGAACGTTCATCTCTGCTGAATCTTCTTTATTAGCAGCCTGAAATTGTGTATGAAGTCCAAACTCTGGTTTTCTGGATTACTGTCTGTGATCCAGGGAAGACAAGGGAACCTTAATAAAATGTGTTTAATCAGGCTTGGTACTAAGTTGCCTAATTTTATCTACCCATATCTATACATAATAAAACAGAGACTACCTAGGTTAGCCTAAGTAAACCAAGCCTTTGGCATAGTTGTTGGGCTTCTCTATCATTACTACCTAGTAGGAAGGTTGCTTTTCAAAGTGGTGGGGAGTTGCATATCTCTGTGTAGCTGAAAGTCTCATCCTGACACTTGGATCAGATGGAACTTTCAGCCTAGGCACATGTGTGGGGGTTGCCTGTGTTCAGCAGTTGTTACTGATTTCTCTATAGTTTTCAGTGCCTGATGTGCTGCTGTGAGGAACACTAAAAAGGCTGTTGTTTGTGCATGTCCAGTGCCCAAGAAAATCTGCATTTAAGGTGCACTGAGTTGCTACCAATATTAAGAAATAATGGAAGTTAAAAAAATCGATATTTTGCTCAATGTAAATTCCCCAACTTCCTCTGTGTCACTGAACTGAATGGACTGATCCTTCACCAGGAGTTTTTGTTCACTTTAAATTTTCCCATCAGTCTTTTTGCTGGGGCTTGGTTTACATAGCCATTAGGTGAAGGCAGGAGTTGCAATAGGTCTATTTAGTAATGCCATAGACATTAATTTATCATTTCATGTGTGTAAAGGGACAACAGAAAATGAGAATTGACTCTGACATTCTCACTACAGGCAGATGTAACTGATCTTAAAACAGTCTTGGTTCAAATGTCTCTAGGTTTAAACTTGAACAGCAAATCTTCAGGCCTATAACAAAATGGTTCAGGATTATGGGTTCCAAGAAAATGGACAAAAAAAAGTTATATAATGCTTTCCAAAAGTTCTGAAAAAAAGGAGATTTATTTATTTTTATTATATTTTTTTAGTCATGTTACAGAATGTCTTGGATCAAAATTATTTCAATAATAAAAATCACTTGTTATGGGACATGAAATAATGGGTGCAAATACTAAAGGGAAGCTGCTGCTTATTTGCTGACATGCTTTACATCTCATTGTTTGTCTATGTTGCAATGTAGCTGAGCTCCAAATGGAAAAACAAAGTAGTTTCTGGGTTACAACTTAAGTAAAAATGGCCACATTCTGGCAATTGGTCACTTGGTAGTAATAGGATATGAATGATACCCTGTGGAAAATGCCCTATTAGTCAGCTAGTTAAATGTTGTGAACCATGAAAAATAAAAGCAGAACAATCTATTGTAGACAGTGCACGGGGAGTGACCTTCCTTTGGGAACAATTGGAGAGTAAAAATCCTCTTTACTCCTGGAAGGTACAGAGCAGCGATCAGGGGCATTTACCACCTTTATGAGCCTGACTTTGGGCTATTTTACTGCTCTTCTGCAGTACTGCAGATCTGCAACCAGATGCTGAAAATCCTTCCAGGTGGAGGCAGTTGTTCTAATGCTGTCTGTTTGGACAAGCGTTTGGATCAGGAGCTGAAATAGGACTGTCACAGCTGGGTATGACTAACTTGTTCCTGAACTGTTATGCGACTCTTGCCTTGACTAGACAGCTGAATATACTTAATTGGGACAAAATGTACCAGAGTCTGCTGAAGAAGGAGCAGAACAATAGTACTCTGAGGAAATGCCTAAAAGCCAGTATACAGGTTCAAATATCCATTCTGAAAAGTTGTCTCTGTCTTGCATGTGGGTGTACAGGTCACAGCCCCAGTGCCTTTGCAAGTGGAGATACACGAGTTACCAAGACCAAATAAGAGATGGGGAATAGAACATCACTTTGGCCCTGCTTTTCCTACTTGCAAACTAATCTGTATTTCTTTCTGTGTAAATTTAGAGAACTTGGTTTCTCAGCAAGACGCACAATATCCAACAGATGGAGATGGTTGCCTACTGAGCTACTCTATGAAGGGAGTTAGTAAGCCAGATAAGCTGCACAAGTGTACACAAAACCTGATTTCCACCAACCACTCCATTTGGATTTTGTAACTGGGAATTCTTCTGCTGATACTGCTCTGATGATGATGATGATGATGATTATTAACAAAGCACTATATTATTTAATAGTTTTTTTTTTTGAGAAACAGGAGTGACTCAAGATGGTCCACAGTATGTGGGTTACCACTGTTATCCTCCTTCCTTCTGTTTGGTGATGGCTCAGCCCGCATCCTCACTGGAGCTGGGCATTGTCTGACTGGAGGCTGGTTTGTGTGAAGTTATTATCCATCTCTCCAGCTGAACTTACGTCTGTTTCCTAGGGATTCGAATTGGACTCTTGGGATTCAAATAGAGTTAAATGGAAAAGGAATGGAGGAATGTAATGTGCAGTAGGAGGAAATCTGTTCTTGTGGTATGATTCTTGCAAAATCACTTCTAAATATATTCAGAACAAGAGGGTGTTTTTTAGTTTCCTGGAGGAGTGCTTTCATCACTAGAATATAAAAAAGAATGAATGAGGCATGTCACTGGATCTGAAGTTGATAGTTAAACCTTACTTTCATTATGGAGTTAAAATTATTCAGTGTACTGTGGGAATGCCTGCTAGACCACCCTCTCAGATAAACTGCTGAAGTACTTTGCTTTGTGTGTGTAACAAGATACAGATGCAAGGTTCTGAATTTCTTACCCTTCCTCACCTGCCTGATTTAGATGTGCAAAATCCAAGCTTTAGGCATATGAGGAATTTTAAATGTTGAAAACTCACACACCAAAGGAGTTTAGGCAGTAAGTGAACATGTTTTTGAAGATCATAATTTTGGTTTAGGTTCCTACATTCCAGTAACTCCAACTTTTAATTCAAATATCCCCCTTGGATTTTGGACTAAGTGTGTACCTCATTTTCCTGTGTCCACAAAGGGCATGAATGATTTAGTATGTAGATTTGCTGGTAGTCACAGCCATGTAAGAAAGCGGCTGTGATAAAATTCTTCAACCAAAACCTTCCTGCTTAAAGGATGAGAGGGAGCAGATTTAAACTGTAATCTGTAACAGCAAGTCTTTGCAAAGTCTTTGATACAATAGGGAAAGATTGACTGTCTGATATGCCCACCTACCCCAAACCAAGAAATGAAGTGATAGAACAACAGTAGTAGTGACATATGGGAAAAAAAAGTTAAGGCCAATTCATAACTTGCACCACAACTTTAAATTATACTTGTAACCTGGTTCCTCTGAATTAGTTATTGAATTAAATACTTTCTGGCTCTGAGATGCAGTCAGTGCTTAAAAAGAGCAAGGAATTACACCATTGTCACAAAAAGTGCATGGGTGGGGCATTGTGAGGAAGCATTTTTGATAAATGTACTAATAGTATTCTCATCCACTTCTCAGTAAGTAAACATGCAGTGCCTCCTTTTCCTCCATGTCTAGTTAGTCCTTCTCCTTCTTTTCTAGTTAGTCAGCTCTGCTTATATCTGTGCTTGGTGTTAAGAGTCTATTATGGATGTTATCTCAGGCTACACAGGATCAAACCTTGAAAGTTCAAGGCATTCTGTCTGCTATCTATTAATTACCATTTTTATTCCTTATAATTCTGCTTCCTTCAAAGGGAGTGTTCTTATATTGCTTCTAAAGGACAATTTCCTATAGTAAGATATGTAAGCACAAAGCATATATTGATCTTTTCATGACCTTTTCTAGTAATAACATGCAAGATGTACTGCTACCTTCAAAGAACAGAGTGTATCTTCTCAGTATCATGAGATATTAAATATTGCGGTGTGTAATGTGTAGTTCATTTAAAAGAATGTAAATATATTTTATAACACTTGAGAGCTTTAGGCAAAGATCCAGGGGTGGGAAATAAAAGAAATGTTTGGACACACACACACACATACAAAAAAACAAAAAAACCCCAAAACTCCAACCGCAGAAACCCAACCGAAACCCATCCAACTCATACTCCTTTTCCTCCCTTCCACCACCTCCCCAGTAAAGAGTATTTCAAGGTTGTTTGTAAGACTCATACAAAATGAAAAACCCCAGGAAATAGTTTTGTGTGTCTGTTCTCTGGGGCATTGTACTACATGCCATAATTTACAACATAGTTTTAAATAAGTATGTTTGCCAATGAAATTTAACAGTAATGATACAAATTAAGACAGTTAAGACTGCTGGGTTGTTGCAGGACCATTGCATTCATCCTAGAAAACAGTGTAGAAATAGTTGAAGATGTTTCCAGGACATATTGTCTGAATTTGCTTTCTTCAGCAGCTATGCAGATAGCCTTTCTGTTTGGATTTAACTCCAGTCACACTAGCATTATAGATACAGCTAGCCAGAAGTGAAAAGTTCAGTTAAGTATTGTAATTTTCCTGTGTATCTGTTCTTTCTTGCTTTTTCTCTTTGCACCTGATTTCTGTCTCTTTCCAACCAGCAGCCTAATGGATGTGTTCAAAACTTGGAGTAATGAGCTAGCATGAAGGGTATGCTTCCTTAGTGCAGGTCTGGACTTCATTTTAGACTTTTCTGTGAAAACTCAAATCTTCATGTGAACAGGACAATGCCTTCAGAAGAAACCTCTAGACACAACTTGTTTTCTACTGCATTGCTTCTAATCACACCCTGCAATGTGTTAAGCCCTCAGAAAGCCAAGTATCATCTTACCCTGATTTGCATCTGGCTTCTCTTCAGGCTAGTGAATAGAAAAATAGTGAAAATCTTCAGATGATGGAATACATATCTCTTGGCACTGGCACTTTGAGCTTCCTCTGGAAATAAACTAGGAAGAGCTGCCTCATGGAACAGACCCACTGCACAATAGTCACTGCTAAAGATACAGATCTAATTAGAATGTAGTCTTAATTAGAATGCATTGGAGAAGTTGACCATATGGTGATAAAGATGGATTAATTGTGGAACCTTCTTCCCTAGTGTAGAGAAATACATTTTTTTCTTTTTTTTTTTTTTTTTTTTATTTATCTTCAGGGATTCTTGCGTTCCA
>JBAFWW010064838.1:8152-21189 GCA_036873685.1 Agapornis canus | reverse complement strand
AAAAAAAAAAAAAAAAAAAAAAAAAAAAAAAAAAAAAAAAAAAAACAAAACAAAAAAACAAAAACAAAACAAAAAACAACCTAACTTTTTTGTCCCAAATTCACTCCTTGTACCTTAGTGTTGATGTAAGAAGGTGTTACCTTTTTGTATGTTAGTTTGTTTTCCATATGTGCGGCAGATGCTGTTTTTTCTAGGAAGAAGCTGAACTTTAAAAGAACAAGGGACTACTGCTTCTGGTGATGCAGTTGCAATTTGTGGAGAAGAGTTGGTTAATGGAAATTGTCTGTCTCAGCTCTATCAACCTTTCCATTATGAAAATTTATTAAATGCTTGTAATGTTGATTGATAGTAAATATTGGGTCTCTGTTTGCTGATTCGATATGAGGCTGCAGCATGGGATTTCTCATGCAGCAAGCAATTAACAGAAAACTTGAGCTCTTTTTCAATTATTTTAAACTCTCAGTCCCTGATTCACCACACTGAATTTCAAATTACCTTGCCTCTCTGAAATTTTAGTAACGATAAACAGGCTTCTGTCTGAAAAACTTGAATAAGGCTTCTAAATGTTGCACTCCCTTTTGGTACCACTGATTTTCCTTATATCCCTGGAGACAAAAGCAGGGGATGGTGCAATGATTTCAATGAGAGGTTTCCAGGTCCACTGGAAATTTAAAGCTACTATAAATGCCCTCTGGAAGATGACAGAGCTGATATAGAATGCCAAACAGCTCTGTATTTTAAGAAAAAGAGAGGTTACTGGAGAAAACAAGGTTGAAACCACTGAGTTAAGAGGGTCCTCAGAAGATTTTAACCTTTTCCTTGTGAGGTTGAGAAACCTGAGAAAGGTCTGTGCTTTTGAATCACAAGTGGTACACTGACTGTGCAGAACTCACCATGGACTAAAAGGAGATGTTTTTCATGGGTTTTGAAGATGCTAGCATGCTAATCAACAAATTCTGTAATTTTCATATGTGCACTCAAAACAAAGAGGATTGGGTGTAATTTTCATTGAAATTCTAGTTATTCTATTTACTACTTAACTGTGTGTAGGGAATAATGACTATCAGAGTTGCCAGATCATTGTTAGATACATTTGCTGACTGAAAAGGAAAGAATGAAGCTTTTTTTTGTTTGTTTTTGGTTTTCTTTAATGTGGGGCTGGAGAGCTTGGAGGGGAGGAGGAATAGGTGGACAGAAACTTCTAACAAGAAAAGGATTGTTTCAAAATTCAGATTTTTCAAAACACTTCTAATAGTTGAAATATTTTTCCCATATTCAAGTATTTTTAAATGTGTCTAGTTTTATAAAACTGTATTCATAAAATGTATTCATGTGTTTGGTGGTTCATACTGAATTATTTCAAAACATGAGTTACTTCTACATATGTTTAGACAGATTGAATCTGAAAGATCCAGAACAGTTTTAATTTCTTTCTTTTTCGTTCCAATTTCTCAAAATTTAACTGTTCTTAGTTGATCATAGGCATACTCCCCCCCTCCCTTCCAGTTCTCATGAGACAGAAAGAGTAATTTCAAACCAATCCTATAACCCAATTTATTATTTATTTGATCAGTTTCCAAAGCCATCTTGGATAGCTGGTCCACAAAAAAGTAAAACCCAAAAACCCACAAGTATGCATATACCATAAATATGCGTGCATATGCAGTAAGTTACTAGTACACCTCATTGCGCAATGAAAGAGATTAATTCCAAATAGCTGAATTTATGGAAACTATTCCTAATTAGCAAGTTGGAGTACTACGCAATAACTTACAAAGCTGGTTGAAAAATGAAGTTCCTCTCAGGAAAAACCTGAAAACACCACAGGTATACAGATCAACTCTGTTATTGGTGAATATAAGGATTAAAGCTGAATTAATGTGTTGAAGAATTTGAGGCAACTGCTTGTTTTCCAAGGGTACTCTGTTTTGACTACTGCCCTACTGACCTGTTCCATGGTAGGAAAAATGAGTGACCATTTGCAGTAAAATATGCTGAAAATACCTTCAATCCTCTTGTTCAATTTCACTTGGCCTTCTTAGTAAGACTGTACTTCCATGTACATTAATTCTGAACTTAATTGAATGCTGTCATCTGTGTGCCATTTCACTGCAGTGACTGAGTCTGAAAAAAGAAGAGCTTTAGTTGATGGAGGAAGGGAATGTGCTGGCACTTTCTTCTTGAAGTGAAGAACTGCGTTGCTTTAACGAGTGTGCACACATGATACCTGATCAGGCTGATTGTAAAAGTTAAAGTAAAAGCAGCTAAAATTATCTTTTATTGTTAATTCAGCTGTGCCACTAAATTATCCAAGTATTAACATGTGCTATATCTAAAAAGCATTTGAAAGGCACATTTCTCTGAATTTACAGGTACTGTTGTATTTCTTATCATATCCTGATTGCAGGAATGAAGTTGTCATTAACAGAGTAACATATATATATAAAACATGAGCATTTGGGGGCCTGAGTTCCTGGTTTTGGTTTGGTTTTGGTTTTGTTTCCTGTGGTTTTCCATTTTCTTTCTTTATCTTGAAAATGTTTAAGCTGAGTGTATGTATGTGTTTATATATCCTTTTGGAGTGCTGAGAAGGCTTCAGGGTAACTTTAGACGATGGTTCCCAGGACAGTAGTTCCTAACAATTTTTGAGAGCTGCTGTGGAGCCTGTTGCAGAAATAGTTGCTGCTGTACCCAATATGCTCAGTCACCTAGTGGAGCTCTCTGTTCACATGATGCAATCTGTGAACTTCTGTTTGGAACACAAGAAACTGTTTATTACCTTAGATTAGCAGATGCAAATAATATGTAAAATATATGTGAAATGTTGCTTCTGTTGTATTGTAAACTTTAAAGGAGTTATTTAAATTACGTTGAAGTCATCATGAATCTCCCCTTGTGTAATGCAGGAGTGACAGCTATCACCTTGCCCTCTTGGAAAAATGTCTACATATGCAAGCATGTTACAGGTATCATCATGTTGATAAGCAAGGTTTTTTTCCTGTTGCCTTATTTAAAAAAATAGAACAGGAACTTTTGGCAATGATCTCAGTCTTGCTGGGACATAGAGATTGTTATCTGTGTTAAAAGAACATAGTAATACTCTTTTGATTACAGAAGTCATTGTTAGATGCATTAGTTAATAAATCGGCAAATTGTGTCCTCAATATAGATAATCACATTAATGTAACAATTAATTGTTTGTAATTATTTGAAAAGCCATGCATTTTACAGATCATTATTGCTAGCATGCCTTTTTAAAGTTACTTTTTTTGAAGTAAAACTATTCAGTGATTAATTTTCTGTTTCTCAGTTTATTATAATTTTCTAGGATGGATTTTCTAATTATGATTTAAATTTATTTCTCACACATGGGGACCTATAGATTATTTTCACTGAAGTAACTATGTTTAATGCACTTATTCTAGTACTGTAGACTGGAGATTCTGAAAAAGTTTTGTTCTGAAGAAGTACAAAATATACCATCTGGTAACATAGATGCGCTTTCACAGGAAGACTTATCTTGATGTATGTATACTTTTTCAGCAGAGCTTATTGGCTCATTATAACCCGTGTACCTGAAATTATGTTTTGTTCCACATAAACATGATCTCTGATGAAGCCATTTGACACTTACCTTTTCAGCATTGTGTTTTTGTATTAATCAGCTCCTCTATTGTGAACTCTGTTAAACATGTACTTTGTTTCATGATCACCTGAAGTTTAATTAACCAGTGTTGAAATATTTACACATTGGTTAAATTCATCTTTCACAACTTCAATCAGTAGATTATTTAAGGTATAACTGCAAAAGAATGTTTATACACAATTAAATGCATTATTCTCTACAGGTGCTATAATAATAGAGAGCAAGTCTGGTAATACAAACATTCTTTAAATACTTTGTATTTTATTATACCTTCTCATTAGTACAGTAACAATTAAATATTTTTATATACTCCTAAATGCAATTTACTACCAATATAGTCATTTTTCCAGAATTTATTTAGGCTTGCACCACCACTATGCAATATTTAGTATACCCTGCTCTATTTTTTCCTATTGTTCAGTTGTTCCTAATACTAGCTGCTGAGTTTTTTTTTCACTTTCACTTTCGGCTGTTTTTCTTATGCTAATAACCAAGTGCAGCATTTGAGGTCAGAATACTTAGTTTTGTTCCTCTTTATATATTCACTTATTTCTTAGCTTTCCCCCTTTGCTTGAAATAAGACTGCCATTGACATTATTTTTTATCTGCCTTCTACAAAGATAGACTGTCTCCAAACAGTTGGAATGTGTCACTTTTGTTAAAGTGGAGTCCAGGCTGAAATCAATCTTGGTGACAAAAGCAGAGTTTCTGTTGGTGAGTTTTATTTTCTAGTGAACAAAATTTACAAAGAGTGGCTGAAAATTCATCATTGTAGAGTGGATTTAGGCTCCAGAAAGAACAGAATTATTCAGCAGTTTAAATTCCAGCTGGAATTTTCAGCAGAAAAGTAACTGTCCCTCTTATTTACATGAGCTGTATTTATCAGAATAAATCCTGCCAGGCCTTTTTGAGGACTGCAAGTTTTATAGGCTTGGAATAGGTAATTTTTCTTCTCATTTATACCCAGCAGAGCAGAAAATACTGTTTAACCATTGAATTAATAGCTTATATAACAGCCTTTGTATGCTTCTTAAACTCTGTTCTTATCTGTGGTTATTGAGCATTGCCCACTTTCTGATTTCTATACGCCCATGGGATGTACACTTTAATCCAAGAGCTTGTAACAGAGAATCCTTAGCTGGTAAGAGTCATGATACTCTTAAACAAAACAAAACAACATCCCCCCATAAGTTGGTTTTGTTTTGTTTTGTTTTTTTTTTTGGGGGGGAGGGACGGGGGGGGAGGAGGAGGATGTAGAGAAGGGGTTGGGAGGGTGTCATTAGCAATAATTCTGGCTTTGAGGGCATTCTTTCTGAATCCCAGACTGTACCTGTAGTGTAATGAATACCGTGTAGTGAATTTATCAAAGGGCAAAATGGGTTGTGCATAGTAGGAGTGCCCAAGCAGGCAATTTTGGGGTTTATTATAAAGGAAAAATGAAATACTTTCAATGCAGAAATGTACCAGGAAACTGATGTTAGTAAAATGTTGGAACATGCTTTTGTTTAGCTTGGTTATTTTTTTTGTTTTTTAAATTCTTTTTAATATTGAGGTAGATTAGTGGCTTTACAAGTTTTGATACCTGGATCTAAAAGTTGTGTGCTCATCTCCCTTGCTATGGTGAATAAGAAGCAAGTATTTCTTGATTTCCTTGACTTCTTTTTGGTTCCCAGATTCTCATCTTTTCTGATTATGGCTGCTGTAGGAATGCTGTTGTCTTAGATGTGTGATATTTATTTACTGTGCTGAAGTAGGAATATACTATTTATTCTGTCAATAAATTATTTTTTTTGTTCAATTACATCACTGAAAAATCCTCCTTTGGGGTCAATGCTCTATGATATTAGAAAAAGGTAGGAGCAACCAGTGTTGTCCTGAATAATAGATTATGTAGGCGGGAGGACACAAGTAGCTAGATGAGAACAGGAGATACAAGTATACAGTAAAATGTTACTGCTTAACAAGGCAGGCTGCAGTTTCATTTACCCTGCCTGAAGGCAGGGCTGACTGGCTGATCAGTTAACAAATCTAAGAATATGCATCCATCAGAGCCTGGGGCAATCTTTGTGTCACACAGATTATCTAAAGGAGAAATAGGTGAATGAGTGACAGGGCACATGTAGAAAAACCTGCCCTGTGAGACTCTTTTCAAGAGCAGTATCAGTCTAAACAATACTTTTCCAATAGGAGAATAGACTTCTATAATGCACTCATATTTGGGTGAGAGGATTTTGGAAATGTATGCAGATACAGGAGACTCTCTTCAGATTCCTGTGCTTAAATTGGCTTTAGGGTTAAAAGTCTTATTCATATACAGCATATCCAATTATAGAACTCATAGAGATATTGTGCTTTGAAACTTCTAAGGTAGGTCGTCCATATGCCAGCACCCTTTTCAAAGTTTAAGGAATTAAATGGTGATAGTCTGCCCTTTGTTTTAGGTATTAGATTTTTAGATAGGTTCTTGTTCTATTAGTGGCACAATACAGCAATGGATAATGTTCTCAGTTAAGACCTAGTTATTTTGCAAGTACTCTCTGATGTGAATTTCACAGTTGTACTGCACACTTTTATTTTTCAGATGGCATTATATGTAAGCTAAAATTGGTTATATCACTGAAAACCATTGACACATGCTGATGCCTTCTTCCCCTTCAGCCTTTCTCCTTTCTGAGTGATAGGAATTGGTTGGTTTGTTTAGGTATTTGTTTCTGGAAACACTTATTTTCTATTAGCTCAATTTGCCATATGCCTTCACAGTGCAGAAAAGAGTAAGAGCTATCATATCTGTACTTGATTTCTTTACTTGCTTAAACAGAAGGATTAGTCACAGTAAAGAAACATAAATGCAAAAAATAAATGCTTTTAGAATCTGAATTTCCTTTCCATGCATATTTCCTGTAGAAACATGGATGTTGTTTAAGGGCATCAATAACACTATCTTTATAATGCAATCTAATGACTAATCCTATAGCTGGGATTGTTCTGGGTTATTTGTTTCTGCACAAATGTCACTTAAAGGCATGGAAAGCTACCTTACAGAAGTATTAGATCCATTGTTTTTCCATGTTAGATTTTTTCCCTTATCATTTCTCCCTACACAGATGGTTAAACAATCCTAGAAAAGGATTATTTAGAGACAATTGTGTGTGTGTGTAAGTCAATAAAACATTAAAACAAGCAAACTCCAAACCTTGCTTCTTGCAGAGTCTTTAGTGGGCGGAATTGATAGTAACTAGTGAAATATACCAATTCTATTTTCTGTACTAAAGGGGATCAGATCCTGTGGTAAGAACATTGCCAGAATTCATGTAGGTGCTTGTAGATAATATGAAAGAGGGATAATCTAGTGATGTAGTGGTTATTGACTTTAAAGTATTTTTATTATAGGTCTTTTAATCCATTTTCTGCAACTTTCTAAAGGGACAGTGAAATAAAAAGCATTCAATTATTGTGCTGCCTCTAAACACATCCAGTTAAGTCTTCTTATAGCAAAATGAGATAAAAGAAGATGTAACGTATTTAGGAGGAGGGAAAGTCTGCAGAGTCATGGCTGACTGGACATCAGTGATTAATCAGCTTTTGGGAAACTTGGAGTAAGGGAAAGACTTGGATGCTATGTGGATAATTTTGTCCTAATGGGCTGAAGGTCAGATGCTGTATATGGCAGTAATTAAAATATTATGTTACAATTCTGAGAATGGCAATCTGTTTTTCTAATCAATAAACAGTGTCAAACAGCTGAAGAGCTGCAAGTTACAATTCCCCAATCACATGTATGTGGCTATTACATTGCAAGTGCATAGTTAATCAATTGACTAACATCTGTGAAATGTCTCTTCTGTTAGATGCCGAGAGATTTTCAGTTGGATAAATTCCTGAATAACACTGAATGCTGGTAAGCTTCAGCAAGGCTTTGAAGTGTTAATATAGTTTCTTTTTTTACCCATTAGAAATTAGAGTTGAACAAATGGCTGAATTTGTGCTATTTTCTTGAGGTCAGTGTTGTATGGGAGGGGATCTGTGTTTTTCCAAGAGAGACATGTGCTGATCTAGGGAAAGAGGAAAGGAAAATTATATTATTCAAATGACTTCATGACCTTTTTTTCATAAGGGGTATGTCCAAGCAAAAGTGTTAGCTGCATTGCTGGATACTACTTGGGAATAAAACATTGTGGCTAGTCAATCAATGTTTTCAAAATGCATTGCCAAAGGGATTCACCTTCAGTGTACTCCCTTAAACAAACAGAAGGAAAATCCTCCATAGATTCATTAATTAAGATATTTTCATTGTAGTTGCTGAGTTGTTCAGAGAGGCATTTTTATTCTTAGCTTGAATTGTCTGAAGTCAATCGAGGTATTTCATGGTAAAAAAAAAGTCAGTTCTTGTAGTATGGCTGCTGGCTGGTAGAAAGCCAATTAGAGTCAAAGAGCGTGAAAATTGGACAGAGATATCTGTTAAGAATGTTGGTAGCTCTGCTGCTCACAAAAAGCAGAATACACAATGGATATAAAATAGATGCAGGAAAAGATCATGGACAAAGTGTCTGAGAGATTGTCAATGAATTGCACTAGAAATTAAAATAAAAAAGGTAGCATTTACTCAAAATAAGTTACTTCTTTCTGCCCATGAATATGATAAGGGCAGATGAACTAAGATGCCTTATGGGGGTGGGTGCTGCCTGGATAAAATAGTCCTTTTAGGAGCATGAGGAATGCTAGAAAACCAATGGCATCTTGTGGCAGCTGGATCACAAACTGCCTTGAGTTAAAGGTGCTCTCTACAAGGCTATCAGGATGTTTTCTAGATATGGAAAACACCATTCAATTGATTCTGTGTAGGAGCTAAATTCTAAGCTGTAAGAGAGTAAGTTTATTTTCAGAGTAGTAGTGCCTATTTTCAGATCAAGACAAGGTGGTGGAGGAAATTGTGTGGATAGAAAATGGTGAATATCAGGTAGGCAAGAAAATCTAGCCAAGTCCTTATATTAGGGCAACTCATGCATGCTTATCTTATGAACCAGCCAAATGAAGCAATCAAGAAAGGTGGAAGCACCAGGGAACTTTATGGCCTTTTGCAGCCATTGCTTCCTCAAGCAAGCAATATTGTAGCCAAAGCACTAAGAGGCTGCTTTTCTGTTGGCTCTGGGCAGGAGTCTGTGCCTCTGCTGCAATATTTAGGTCTAAGCAGTGTCGGTCACAGTGAATTAGGTGGCAATGGTGGTGGAGGGATGACAAGATAGAGAAGGAGGGGCCCTGTTGGTCAAGGCCCACTGTTGGGCCAATGGCCTGACATTGTCATGTCACCAGGGAGGTGCTCAGGCCTGGGGCTGCCCCATTCCTGGGGAGTAGTGGGACAGGCACCATCAGCCTGGAGAGCTCTTGCCCCTAGTTAACTGCTGGACACATGGTGCACCAAGGCATTGTTAACCAGATTGGCTGGGGAGGCTGGCATGTGTCAGTGCAGTTATGTGAAAAGGGGCTGTGGGAGGACAAAGCAGGTGTGGGAGCTCTCTGAGAAGAAATACACCCACTATTGCAGTAGGAACTGCCATGCTGCCAGCACCAGCCTTTTGCGGAGGATTGTATTCAACCTGATGGCTTCATTTGCCATGTAGTATTGGAATTAGCAAGATTCTTAAATGTTTTTTGGTACACAGCTGTACTGTGCTGCTGGAGGCAAAGTATGCACTGGGTTCCAGCTTCTATGCAGCAGTGGGGCTTAACCCCCTCTAGAGCAAGCCCTGAGTCTGAGATCAGAGAAAAAACCTGAACTGAAAAACAGGCTCCTCCACTGTTTCTCACTACCTGTTCTGGCAATGCCAGTAATTGCTTTTAGCTACTATTGGCTTTACACAAAGGAAATATCTCAACAGAAAATATCACCTGACTGAAAGCTAGAGGCTTGGGAAATAGATTTCATTGTTAGATTAGAACAAATTGCCTTTTAGGTCTATTTGCAATTAGCTCAGCCGTGTGTTGTCCTTGTACTGTAGTGGTTCTGATTTCATATAGACTCATGAGAACATCTTGTATTCAGTTTTTAATTAGATCAACCTATATAATATATTTATTTTGAAACCAGCTCTACAGCTGCAAGGTGTCTGTGAATATTTTGGGCAGACACTAAGATGGTAAAGTACCACTATGACTCCAATGGGGATTGTCTCATGATTGACATTAAAACCCCTGCTTTATAATCTGTCTACACTGGGTGTACTGGATGTACAATGCATAATCCAGTTCAGGTGAACAACTGTGATGTGAATTAAGTTGAGAAGTCAGTCCATGAAGACGACATAGTATCTGAAGACATACATGTTTTTAAAAATGGATGCCTTCAAGACTGGTGCCCTTTTTTGAGCTGCCTTTTATATATCATCTGGACAGTATTTATTTTGCCCTGTACACTAGGGTGGAGTAGAGTGAATTTTAGAGTTGACAATCCTGTCCTTGTGATTTTCTGTTTGGAAGTGGTGCGCTCAGCTCCATCATCATCCGGTGGCTGTGGCATTTCAAAAGATGAAGACAAAATGAAAGAAGAAACAAAACCTAAGGGTGATTGTGCAGGCTGGCATGGAAGGTAGAGGTGGCAGTTCATTCTCTCAGACTTTCTTTGCCACTTTGGAAAACCATTTAAGCCTGATTCTCAAAACAACTAAAAACTTGAGCCCCCCTGATGGTATTAATCAGTAATTTTATGCTCCTAGATGCTTTCAGATTTGGACTTTAGGGTCTCCTCCTGTTTCTTCCTCACCTTATCTTACTGGGCTGTTAAATGCTCAAAGAGCCCTGAGGCACTGTGACAACTGGGGAAAAGATGCTAATGGTACAGGACAGCTAACCTCCTTACTCATTATCTGCTGTCCCATGATTAGCTGCACATGGAAGAACTCTGTTCATTTTGTGGAACTCTTCTATCTCTGTAGTGCAGGTTTTGTGCATATTATGCACTTTTCACAGTTCTTTTACATTACAGGGCACAGTGTATTCTATGCCTTTAAACCAGTTCTTGGAATAACTTGACTTCCATCAATCCATGTTTATATTAGGATTCAAATAACATATGAATGCTTAAAATTTGATCTGATACATTTCTGCAAACATTCTCAAAGAAAAAAAACACCTCATATAGGTCTTTAAAGTTTCAGTCTGATGTGCCTCAAAATGAATGAAATCTTGTCTCTTGGTGTACCTCCAGTACTTTTTAGGTGATTACACAAAAGGCCATTTGGGAGACAGCATGATTGGTGGAAATTGCCTTAATATAAGGAAATCTTGTTTTGATTTTTTTTTTTTTTTCATAAATGTGAAAAAAATGTGTTTTTCTTTTTTCCTCTGAAAGATTGTGTATTGAGTTAAAGCAATGTTGCAAAGTCTTGAAACTTATTCTTCGGAATATAGTGCATATACCAATTAATCAAGGTTGGCTTCAAGAAGCAAAGTTAAGTCTGTCAGAGGTAATATTTATGAATGTATTTTCAATCTGTAATTGAAATTAATGTTGAGTCATTCTTTCCAGTAACTTCACAAGCAGACAAATTTGAGTTGACAGAAGGATAAAAAGTCTTTCCAAGAGATAGCTCAAAATGTGGCCAGGGTTCTATATTGCTTCCTGAAAGGATAAAGTGAATGCTAATTGATCTAGGGACACTCCCGGAAGTCATGTAGCAAAAGCCTGTCTTCATTTTAATCAGGAACTACTATTTGCAGAGTGAGACAAAGAGAGCAGGTGGAAAAGTTAAGGATACTTACCTTGAGGTTAAAATGTACTTCCCATTAAAGCATAGAGTACCTACATTATCTTCATATACAGGCTTAGAGCTATGCTTGCCTATTATTTGTAACAGCTTTTATAATGTGTTATCTACATTTTCTTATGTCAAATTACTAATTCACAGCTTTTATTCATATTTGAGAGATCTATTTGCAGTAGATCTCAGCAAAATATCTGGACAAAGTAGATTGTAAAGGATTAGGAAATACATAGAAAGGGAATAGAAAACATTTTGGCCATAGAAATAAATAAAAAGAGAAGAATAATTGGATACATTTAATCTGTTTAAAGTTTCCATATTCTGTGAACATGCATTCAGAATTTAATTTTGGGCATATTAATCTAAATCAATAATCTGAACACCTTGTGACAGTTTTCTACTCTAGATGGTGCAGAACTAAGTATAATGAATAAAGAAATATAGATCTTGCTTAAAACAAGTAAAGCTAAAAATGAGACAACTGTTGGAAACTGAAGATCCCTGGGGATTTTTGGTCCAGTAGAAATTCTAGACAGGTTTATTGAAATTTAGGAAGCTTATATTGGTAACTAGGGCTAACTTTAAGTGGCTGTAAAACTGATTTCCTTTAAGAAATAACAATAATGTGCTAGAATTACTTATTCCTTATCTCTGAGGTATGGAGTAAACTGAAAATTTGTATTTACTAAGACACTAGATGAAGCATACTGGAGAACAGGTACTAGTGAATTAAATGTAACCATTCTGAAAAATCTAGAAGTTCAACTTTGTTTTCAATTCCTTTAGTTTTTTCCTTCTTTTTTCTGTCAGCTGGTGTGTTTTATCAGTGGGATCTCTTCTCTTATTTTCAGAGTTATTGAGTGTCCTTTTGTTCCTGAACAAATGCTATGAAAAGCACAGACTAATATTTTCAGTTATTCAAACAAAGGCATGCCAGAAATTTGTTGAAGCAACATGAGGACTCAGCACTAGGAGACCATAGTAATAATTTTCCATTCTCCAAAGCTTGATATTCCCGTCTTATTTATAATACTACTTGCTTTTATCTCTGGAGACAGAAGAAAGGTTTTTGCTGTGCTGTAAGTCTGCTGTGATGTTTCTCTCCTGGGTGTTAAATTAATGTAGAAATCAGTAAGGTACTGGAACTGTAGAAGTGATGGTGTTCTCCTCTTAGTTCTGCAGCTGGGCATGCATCAATGGTACATTTTGTCGGATATTTTCTTAGAAGCCTTTTGTTAGTTCTTCTGAGCTGCTTGAAGCCTTTTTGATTTAAGTGTTGCGTCTTGTGTGGTTACTTCTGTGGGTCACTGCTGCTGGCAGTGATTTAACCATTGATTTCTTCCTTGGTTTTCTGCCACTGGTAACTGTGTGCTACCAGTTATCTTGTAACTACCCAATTATCATTGGAATATTTTTTGATGAATTTTCCTCTAACTCTGTCCACTATTACTTACATGCCCTAACATTATTGGATTCTTTCATAGGCTGACATGTCTTTTTACTTAATGCCCTTACTTCCCATGCTGCAAACAAGGGTCTGTTTCTCTATTTCTTGTGGTTTTTGAGTTTGTGTGGGGTTTTTTTTGTTGTTGTTGTGTTTTTTTTTTTGTTTTTTTGTGGTATTTTTTTTTTTT
>JBAFWW010064837.1:0-16026 GCA_036873685.1 Agapornis canus | reverse complement strand
AAAAAAAAAAAAAAATAAAAAAAAAAAAAAAAAAAAAAAAAAAAAAAAAAAAAAGTAGAAGTCTGGTAAAGGAACTGAAAGGATACAAAGAAAAAATAATATTTAGCTGTGAAGAACTGGGAAATTTGTAATTAAATTGAATCAGAAATTGTTCTCAAAATGACACAGGCTCATTGCTAGACAGATACAGTTAGATTCACCGATAAAAATGTGGAAAAGGCAAAAGTGCCTACTAAATATTTCTACTTTGTAAGAAAAATAATGAGGATTATGATTAAAAAAAATGTTTCAGATGTAATACAGAAATGCCCTATAATATTTATTTGATTAATATGGAGCTCCTAGGAGACTGTAAGAAAATGTTCAAGCGGAAGAAAGGGTAAACAAGAAAAGTGGGGTAAATACAGTCATGTTAAATTCACATCAGTCCTGAGGAAAACAATAGGATGACTGGTATGAGACTTGATTAATAATGAAAGGAGGGAAATATAATTAATGCCAATCAATGTGGTTTTATGGAAAATAGATCTTGTCAAACTAATTTGATATTTTTGTGAGATTACAAGTTGGGTTGATAAGGTAATAATGTTGGTGCTTAGACTACTACAGGACATTTAGTTTCACACTATGAATGCATTTGTGCCAAGGTTTAACTTCAGCTGGCAACTAAGCAGTACCCAGCCTCTCCCTCACTCTCCTGTGGGGAGAAAATTGGTTAAGTAAAAGTGAGAAAACTTGTGGATTGAGAAGACAGTTTAATGGGCAAAGCAAAAGCTGTGCAAGCTAGCAAACCAAAACAAGGAATTCATTCAGCACTTCCCATGGGCTGGGCTGCTTCTATCTCGCAGAACGGTGACTTGGGAAGACAAATGCCATCACTCAAATCCCCCCTTTCCTTCTTCTGGACATGAAGTCATATTATATGTGATACCCCTTGGGTCCATTTGGATCAGCTGTCCTCTGCCACCTTCTTGTGCACTCCCAGCCTACTTGCTGATGGAGTGTGTGAGAAGTAGAAAAGGCCTTGACTCAGTAATAATGAAAACATCCCAGTGTTATCAATAGTTTTCAGCATAAATTCAAAACATAGCCCGGTACTAGGTGTTGTGAAAAAAAAAAATCTAGCCCAACCAAAACCAGCACAATTGGTTAAGAAAGATCCAAATCAATATAGCACACATTAAGTGGCTGAAAACTTGTCTGTCGAACCTCAAGATATAATAATAAATGGGATATCTTCACCAAGTAGTTCTGTTTCTAACAGGACCCTATAGAGCATGGTCTTAACCCACTGTTTCTGAAAACATTTACATATGTTTTCAGCTATTACAAAATTAACTTCTTCTCTCTCAGGAGAGCAGAGTAGAGGGGCAGGATCACCTTCTTTAACCTGCTCATCACGCTCCTTTTGATGCAGCCCAGGATACAGTTGGCTTTCTGGGCTGCAACTTACTCAACTTAAATCTCCCCTGTTTAAGTTTGAACTAATTACCCATTGCCCTATTGCTACAGTCCCTGTTGAATAGTCTCTCTTGAGCAATCCTGTAGGTCCCTTTCAGATACTGGAAGGCTGCTATGAGGTTACCACGCAGCCTTCTCTTCTCCAGGCTGAACAGCCCCAACTCTCTCAGCCTGTGGAAAACACTAATCTCTCCTTAGTTTTGCAGTTTTTAAGTTTTTTAAGTTCCTCTTTAAGAAATTCTCCTAAGTAATGAGCAATGGGATGAGATGGCCTCAAGTTGTGCCAGGCTAGGTTAAACTGGACATTAGGGAAAATTTCTTCACTGAAAAGTTTGTCAAGCATTGGAACAAGCTGCCCAGGGAAGTGATTCAGTCACCATCCCTGGAGGGACTTAACAGATGTTTAGATGTGGCACACAGGGACATGGTTTAGTGGTGGACTTAGCAGTGCTGGGTTAATGGTTGAATTTGATGATCTTACAGGTCTTCTTCAACCTAAACAATTCTATGATTATATCTCACAGTCTTCCAGTTCACTTTTAGACTGCCTTTACTCCCACAGAAAAAGCCCACCTTGCCTTCTGTATTCATCTGTGAATACCCTCATAAAGGCAACCAGAGGCACCACTTCCACCTGTGAAACAAATGGTGTCCAGATGTGAATTAGATGAGAAAAGCATTTGGCTTATTCACTGGGATTCTTGGGACCTGATCTAATATCTGGTAAAAGCACTGGAGAGACTTAGAATAAGTAAAATTTTTATCCAAAGAGGGGAATAACATTCAGAGCCAGAGATGCATCAATACTCAGTAGCAGCTGCAAAAGCTAAACTGCAGGCACAGCCCAACATCCTCCACGCTGTACTACAATCAGATATGCTTAGTGAAATGAAAAGTTGATCCAGCATTTGCAGGTGTCACCTACGTGTATCCTAAACCATAAAACACCACATTAAAATGTTTAAAATGCTTGCCTACCTAGAAGCACGCTTGCTTTCTAGAGACACTGCTAAAATGTATTTGGTTAATGACGCTGGCAGTCATCTGATTCCTGTACTTAGAGTCCATGTTATAAACTGTAACAACTATAAACTCAAGTTGGCCTATTTTCTATATTTTAGAAGAAGCCAAACACTAGGCAGGATGGGTATTTTCTTCAGGAGGAGTCAAGATATTGATTCAGTGTTGCAAATGAGGTTTTTATGGGCATTATTAGCATTGCAAAGATGGCATTTCTCCCTAATATACATACCTGCTTCAAATAATTAAACCAGAAAATGGTGGCACAGAACCACAAGGGTTATAATGTCTGAATAAACTAACGATAAATCATGCAGTGTGCCAAGATCTCTAAACAACACTTTAAGTGTCATTGCCTTTAAATTAAGCTGGATGACTACCTTCTTCCCCAACTGCTTTCTTTTATCACTTACTAGAGCATACATATTTGTATACACCTGGTTTACAACACTGGTTGGCTTTATGCATTCCTCATTTAAGCCTAGAGAAAGGTTTCCAGCAGTACAAAGAGCTCTGTTATACACAGGTCCAAGTGATGACTACAGATACAGTTCTTATGGTTCCTAACAGGATTTTAAGTTTCTTTTCCATGTGCAAAATTACTGAAATTTTAGTACAGGCTAAAATTCAGTCCTGCACTAAATTTGGAACTGTCCATTAATAAACCTGTGTGAACTCCTCTCTCTGCCTGCTTGTTCTAGCACTTTCTTTTTTATCCAGAGCTCCTAGTCCAGCCCCAATGGCTCCTAAGATAAAAAAGTACAGAAATTGGAAGCTAGGCAGAGTTTAAGAAACATAAAACCAGCAACAGAGTGGGATTTAGTAGACAGCATCTGGTTAAGTTCCAAAAGGTGCCTTGTGAAAGCTACTTGATGCACCACAATTCAAAGTTTTATGCAGTATTTGGCAACTGCACGCTAAGTACACGCTACAGCAGGCATACCCACAGACACACATACACAGATTATTACTGAAGTTCAGGAAACATGTGAGCATATTAAAGGATAAAAAGTATCTGAACAAGTTGGTTATGAAACATAATTGTGTTCAAAAACTTACATTAGCACAAAAAAACACTGATATTTTTCCTTTCACAATTGTAACTGCTGAGGTTCTGAAATTTACCTGAAACTTTGATTTTAAAAGGTCATGTTCATTTATGAACTCACTTTTATAGAAGATGAATGGAATCAAGGCAGTGAACGGTATTATTTTACATTAAGTATGGGTGTTAATGTAATTTGATCCTCAAGTTACACATCTGGAATCTAATTGACATTTCAAAGCCTGCAGCATTTCTCTAAAGAAAATTGCATGGTAGGCTTTGACTTCTAATGCTGCATCATCTTCCCTCATACTTTTCCAATTTAGTTTGGTTTCACAATTCATGAGGAAAACAATGACATTTTTACCATCATTTCTTTTAGTGAAGATTGTTAGAAATGCACCCCAAATAAACTTTGTTGACATTAAAGAACAGGCCAAGAGACTGAGACATTACTCATTTTGTTACATTGAAGTTTACATAGCGAAGATTTACTGAAAACAGCATATGAAGCACACAGCAAGGGTGACAGGAGGAGGGAGAAGACTATTAAAAATCAGCAACTAATACCTAATATTTTGAAAAGTGCTTCACAACTTGGAAAGATAAGGAGACAGGTCCATATTATATGGACTATGCTACTGCAGAAAACATAAGGGGTCCTTGAGCTGCCTCCTCTGGAGGTCTCTGGAGGTCTGGAGACCTCTGGAAGTCTCTGGTCTTATAAACCACCTCTCACATCGGTTTCTGCTGATGCCTCTCTGGGGTATTGCTGCAAATTGGACCAATAAAATTGCAATTCCCTTTCCTTCTCAGTTCACACCACTACCCTGAAGGCAATCTGCACACACAATTATACAGCACTACTGCATAAGCAGCAGGGAAAATAGTAAGGGCCTCTTTAAATATTTACTACCAGAGGGAATGCACTGTGGTATAACATCCTAAGACTCAATTTCAACAGTGAAAGTCCAGCAAGACTTCGTATAGCAACATGCCAGCAGTTTCAACCAAAATATTAACAGAAACTTCACTGTGGGATCACTGAGTGGATTTCATGAAAGAAACAGCATGAAACACCAGTCTGACAAAAACCCCTCTTTCCTGATAATATCCACTAATTGCAATTTTAATACAGCACAATATTGTTGACTGAACAGATGAAACAGTATGTACAAATGCAAATAAAGCTTCCATACACTGAAACTTTTCAATTGGCTGCTAAAACACTTTCTTCTTCAAGACATCAGAAACACAACATGTAGAAGGAATTCCTTGTTTAATTAGACCACTTCTCTCTACTTTTAAAAAATCATTTCCTTGTCTGAGCTATTTCTACCAGCTACCAACTTCCACTCTTTTCTGTCAAAGCTGCATCTGTCACAGTCCCTTGGACCTTCAAGTCTCCCGTAACTCCTAAGGCTCCAGTGAAGAAAAATCCCTGAGACAACTGCAATTTTTAACACATTTGCTGTCCAATTCAGTGCTCTTTAAGTTAAACAAGAACTGAAAAACTACCTTGGACTGGGGCTATATGATACCCCATTTCCTGCTGTGACATTGACCTCATAGTCCCATTGTCTTGCCTCTCTCAGTAACTTTCAAGGCCTTTTACAATATACATTTCCCCATTCATGGAACCTGTTTTACAAAATTTCTGTTGGAATTTATTTGTTCTTCTTTCAAAACCTCCTTGTAATTCTCCTCCTTTGCAACACCCACATGAAAACACCCCCGTACCTCCATAGCACACATACCTTACCACATACCCTTTCCACTCATTTCCTCTTCCAGACCTCTGCTGGTTTCCCCTTTCCATTCTTTGTCTACCCTTTTTACACCCTGACATTTTAAGAAAATGAGATCAATCCAATCACATCAGCACTTCTGCACACATGCACATGTGCAGATATGCACATGCAAGTTGGTTTTGCCCTTTTTCTCACCTTTTCTCCTGCATTCTCCAACATTTGAAGCTGCTAGCCTTTTTCAAACCACTTTGACAAATGGCTAATAGGCTTCAAGAATAATTAAGATCAGACATGTTTTGTGATGATGCATGCAGCTGGAAAAGTGGGAGCCCCTTAATTATTCTACTGTGCAAACGTACATTGTGAGTCTGCACCTCATTAGACAAGACAGATTCCAGTGAGATGAAGAGCTTCTAAATACCTCATTCACAGAGGGGAAAAAAAAAAAACCAACACCTTACAATTGGTGCTTTACCTTTTATTGTTGTTCTTTCAGTTAACATTAAATTCAATCAACTTCAAGTCCCTGATCTATAGGAAACAAAATTTCCCTAACACCAGGCATGACAGAGCTACTGTTTCTTTTCACACTTTTTTAAACCAATGTTTGGGATAAATCATAAAACACCTCTGAAACATGACTCTGTTTATATGTGTATAATGTAAGCTGTAACATACATGCATGTATGTATATGCTTTTATGAAATGAGACCTAATTAAAATCTACAGCAGTATCAACATCTTTCAGAACGAAAAAAAGTGCATTATCTAATATTAATTAATTAAGCCACCCTGAAGGACTGATAGAAAACCAGCTACATCACTATAGCCCAGCTAACTCCCTCACAGAATTAAGAAATAATATGATTCATTAGCTATTAATACTCACAAGTACCAATGGCACATGAAGGAAAATCCTTCCCAAACAAGTACATAAAGAAGCTGTGAAGGAGATGTGTACACTTGGTATTTCTACATTATCAACATTTTTCAGCCTCGGATGCTTTACCTCATCTGTCTTTTTCACGTAACACTCGGTGAAGGGAAAATGATACACAGAAATAACTATCTCACAAAAGTTGCACTTTGGACAAATACAGACTGCTGTTTGTAAAAGCACTGCCCCAGAATAAAAGTTAATCACATTTCACCACTAGTTTTAGTACACAGCTATTTTATAACAATAGACATTTTGAGGGGTTTAAGACCAATATCACACTTATTTTAGCACCCTGACATGGAAAAATATCGTCAGAGCAGTTTGATTAAACATAATAGTCAAAAATATTTTAGAGAGGGAACCAAATAAGAGATATAACTGTCTTTAAAGGTAACACATTAAGCTCAAATGGAAATCTGAATTCAAATAGATATCTGAATGTAGAATATTGTTGCATATAGATCTGTGCCAAATCCATCTAAAATTCATAGTTTTGGGCTTTTATGAAACAAATATTTTATTTGATTTCTAATGGAACTGCTTTATGCAGAATCAGGGAGGAATGCAGTAGAATTCACACTGGATAAAAGAATTCTTTGAAGGAGTGCTCTGTTAAACATTTACAGCTGTTCCATAGTTAAGTACCATAGCACTCTTAGGCAGTAGTTACTAACAGGCTTGGTATACCATTCAAGCAAACATAAAGGGAAATGCATAAAGGAAACATAAGATTCACAGGTTTAAGATTGAAAACCAGTTGACAGAAAGTGCATAATTTGTGTGATGAATAAAGAATCACTAAACATTTTGGTTTCTTTTTGTTTGGGTTTTCATTTGTTTTTCCATGACATCTTGTGTGCAAAACAGATTTGCCCTACTAGGATAGGCAATAACCAAGCACAGCTAACAGGATGGTATAAAGTCTCTTAGAAAGG
Organism: Agapornis canus; assembly: GCA_036873685.1. Lineage (NCBI taxonomy): Eukaryota > Metazoa > Chordata > Aves > Psittaciformes > Psittacidae > Agapornis > Agapornis canus. Next base: position 8,874 of record JBAFWW010064837.1, on the reverse strand, counting down.
AGACTCTAAATCAGAAACATCTTCTTTGTAAGAAGTTATGGGCTTACAAACAACGTTCCTCTTTACTTAAAACCAGAAAATAATCACACCATAAACACCACCATGGCTCATTCACTGAAAACCATGAGACAAAGAAATCCAACTGAACCCATTTTACCTACAGTGGAAGACAATGTATGTATTGTGTATGTCACCATGGTGAAAAGAGGGAGATCCATTTTTTAGTAGGGAATGAAGTCTGCTACCACAATGCTCTCACACAAAGTAGGTTTAAGGGATTGTGCTGAAGCTGAACACCTATAATTGTTCACACATGAACAGAGAGTATTTACATCACCGCAGGCTGCACTTCTCTGTAGACAACAGATCATCACCTAAAAGGTATATGCAGCCCACAGTGGGACTTGGAGATCCTGTTCTCTGTCCTGACTTAACTACTGAAGCATTCTAACATCTTTAACCTTACATACAGATTTTAGCCTTACTTAATAGGATTTATGTATACATAGATGTGCTTTGCAGAATATTAGCACATCTAAGCCCAGGGCAAAATGACTTGCCCACCTGAGGTCACAAGCCAAAGGATTACACCCAACCACTCTGAATGGTCCTAAAAGCAGACCTAGACTTGCCAAAAAATTCACATTTTACTGCTTTCAGCAAGTTGACCCATATCTTTCAGATGACCAAAAATTCCTATTTACAGTTGGGTTTTCTGTTATCTCCTTGTTTCATTTTGTTCATGTATCATGTATCCAGACAGCAGTGGTAATTAGACTGGTGCACATTTGTCAGCCTGCTAGCTTTTCCCTGGCCACAGTACTGAAAGTTTTGAATACAAAATCTGTCTCCACAAGATCTCTTTGTTCCTACTACTTAGACTTCAGTGTAATCTGCAGTAGCAGTTTAAGTTTTTTATTTCCAAAATGGGGGTAGTGCTAGGGTGAAAAACAAGGGGTACAGGAGAGTTGCTGTGAAAGACATATTGAATCACTGCCCACACAGATGGCTGAGTCAAATAGTACACTAAAATCCAGTGTTCCTTGACAAATACTAATTCACAACCATTAAAATCTGTGACACAACAACAGACACAAAATGTTGTAGTAGTTATCTCATGGGGAGTTTATTATATTTCCTTAAATTCTTAATTGAAAAATAAATTACCACATTCTTTTAGTTGTGTCTTTAATAGAGACTTGATTAAAGCCCTAAGAATAACAATTCCTTCCTCACTCCTAGACTCTAAGTCTGCATTTATTGTTATTATTTGCTAAGATCCAAACTGTTCTTCCTGGTGCTGCACAAGACACATGCTATGAGGAGCCCTTGCTTCAGGTAACACAGCCAAAGCACTACAGCACAGACAGAAGCAAGAAGCCCAAAAGCATAACTAAGAAAATTTTTGCTTAGTGCAGTCAATAGGGAATACAGATTTCCAGGGTGTTTGGCTGGCAAAGACTACAGGTATGTGGTGGAGGTGAATGAAGACAACATATCAAACCAAGAGCAACAGGGAAGATGGCACCAGCCGAAGCAAGGTTCAAACAAGCTGTATGCTGCAGAGCAAGGAGACAAGATGCTCATGCAAGGAGACAGAGCTCATGCCACTGCCACCAAATGTCACTCCATGTCAGGTTCTCACAGGATCCCTCCTGTTCCAGAAATAGCACTACAGTTGTTCCCTGTTAAGACTGTAGTAATAAGCTCTACCTTAAATCTAGCTGTACCATGAAAGAAAAAAACAATGTACAGTGGGACTTGAAGGGGGAAAATGGAGTACTTAAAGGATTTACATCTTCTGGAAAAAAGGACAAATTTTATGGGTCGAGAAAGTAACAGGAAGTTAAACTTAGTTTAAAAAATTTAAGGACATAATTGAGTGTGATGACAGTTTCTTTACAGAATGCTATTGGAGAGCTATTTCACGTTCCTCAAAACCATCAGCCAACCTGTTTTAAAAATAGCTAGAATTCTCGACAAAGTTTTCCAGTTTCTAAATGAAACTAAATCAGAAGACCTTTAAAGCCTGGTGACAAAAGCTACCCTAATTTTCAGTTAAACTCAATCTCTGACATACATCTGGAAGTAGGACTACTCCAGGCAGAGACCTGGAACAAACAGTGTCCTTGGATTGGCCCTGCACAGTGGCACTGCAAGAGCCATGGTGAAAGTAGCTCAGCAAATCATGACTCTCGCACTCCTTTTGACAACTGTGCCTGGCTTAACAAGGCTTTTACAAATTTTAAGCATTCTACAAAAACATCGTAAAAAAGAGCTCACTAGAGCAGCAAGTGAAGCACAAGTCTTATGGAGTCACCATCATTCCCTACACATAAAAGCCACATTATTGTATTTCTATGAAAGCTGGAACTGCCGCTAGCTGCTTTTTCCTCACATGACCTGAAAAACACTGCATAAGGGCAGCTTAGTATGACTAGCACAATGGGGTGAATAACCCTAATGGACACTTTATTCCTCCTAATGGTATGCTTTCCCCTCTCTTGCACCCCAGAGATAGAACTGGTAGTAAAAACCAACAAAAATACTAAGACTTGGGACCCAGATCTAATAATAATGGTTGTGAAGAATAAAATTAAATCCAAGTTCCAGACTTTAAATATTTTATTTTAAAAAATCTTTCTATCTCCCCCTAGTGGCCCCAACAGCTTCTTAGAAGAAACACAAGCAAAATCCTGTTGATCTCCAGATGCTCCCTTCCTGAGGAAAATGAGGCCATCAGTTTGCCTTCATCCTAACCTGGGGGCTTCACAAACAAGGAAGAACAAACCTAACCAAAATGCTCACATGTTCATAAATAAGAAAAGCCTGATTTATGAGGGGAGGTGGAAGGGGAAGGAGGGATTTGCCAGAACCAGGTGTTCAAGCTACACAGATCTTCAATGGACTTTCATAGAAATCTGAACAAAATTAAAATATCGCTTTTAGGAAGCCTTATCTGGACATTGCTAAAAACAGGCTGCCACCATGATTGCCTTTATTTTTAACTCCTTGGGACTCCTACTCTGACCAGCTATCATTTCAGATAAGTGCAAGAGTCATTTTACATTTTACTGGTAGAAGAACTGATACGCATTTTTTAGAAATTATTTAAAAGATCTTTGCCCACCAACACTAAAACCTGCTAACAGAACTATCTCTGATAAATACCCTATAGCTGCCTTTATAAACATAACTTCACTAAGAGATAATGCTCAACACACTCCTGAGCTACAAACTAATTCTACAGTCTCAATTTGTCTTTTAATCCTAAAAAATCCTGAAGTTCAACTACTAAATTCATATTGATGCCAAAACCACATTACTTTTCAATGTGTTAAAAGTATGTGTGTATGTGTGTGTGTAAAGTTTACTTCTCAATACCAGAAGAATAGAAAGAAGTGGCAAACCCTGATCTGCCTATGCAAAAAAAAAACAATTATTTTTTACCATTCCTTCTGTTTTAAAGCCCAGAGTGATACGCTGTTCTCTGCCAAAAAAATCTTTGCAGGGATAAAATGTGAAGCCTACAGGTTTTCCCAGTAACAAAAATAGGCTAGAGTCAGAACTAAAAATATATTCAAAATTTTTCAAGTCTCAATACTAAACTCTTTCCATGAGATTGTATTGCTTCTCTGCACATCTAATGCTAAACATATAAATAGCAATTACGAACCCAACTTTAGGTACTCTGGTTTTGAAACTTGGGGAAGGCTTGAAAGGGAGGAGAAGAGAAGCAGCAGTGGTACCTGTAATCTAATGAACAAAAGAAAGATTTTGCAGTTCAGCTTAAAAAATGGAAATCATTTATGGGACAGAATACAGTTTGCCTCAGGAAAATGAAACACAACAAAACCCACAGCAGTAAATCCAAATAATTCTGTTGGATTTTGTGAATTTCACAAAAGATCAGACTCTTAACAAAGCTTCATCTGCTGGATACAAAAAAAAGATACATCTTCAAATCAAGATAAGCATTTTATTTTAATGATAAAAATCACTGTGATGCATTTTGCAAGACATAGAGATAGGCTAGTTTTAACCACTTCTGGGGTTCCAATAATATTAAAAACTTGCTTGTTATCATTAGAAAAATTTCACTATAGATACAGAAAAGGAGAGCACTTAAGTTGTGGTCCCACATACCTCCTAGGTAATAGAGGAAAAAGTTTAAGTTTCAATGGCATTTACAGTTTCAGAGGTATCTCACTGCCGCTTAAAAAAACTAAAATGCAACATGCATGGTACACACACACGCACAAATTTTAAGTATATATTACAAATATATACTTAAAATTACAATCATATTTTTGTGAATTTGATACTCTCAGAGAAATGAATCTGAGTTATGCAGGTCAAAGCGCATATCAGTATCAAACACATATGTATCTACAGAGTTGTTGAGACCTTATAGCTCGCTACAACTACCTGAAAGGTAACAAGTGATAGGACAAGAGGTGATGGTCTCAAGGTGTGCCAGGGGAGGTTTAGACTGGACATTTCTTCACAGCAAGGATGATCTGGAAGAGGCTGCCCAGAGAAGTGGTGGAATCATAATCCCTGGAAGTGTTCAAAACCTTTGTAGGTGAGACTCTTTCTCAGTGACGTGGTTTAGTGGTTCTCTTGGCAGTCTTGAGGTAACAGTACTTGATGATCTTAAAGGTCTTTTCTAACCTAGTTGATTCTATGATTCTGTGATATATAACCTAATGATGTCATCCTCTTGCTCTACTGTATTTCCAGATGTGTAGTGGTGCACTGTATTTAGAAGTACTGTAGTGAACTGCTATCTGCATGGCATGGTGACTTAACAAGAAAAAATTGCTACAAACTTCCTCTCAGAATTTGTAAAAGAATTCTGCTTCCATTTCAGTGTCTACATTATATTTTGCAAAGAAATTGGGATTTCTGCGTGTGCATGATCTGGTCACCTGTAACACATTTGGGAGATTTTACCTGTCCAACCAAGCCAGCAGACTCTTAGCTGCTCCAATCAGATCCACTACCGATGTCAGAAAATCATTTGGTAATTTGCGGCTGGTCCTTCCATCGTAGTGACCACTCCTCCTCCTCCCAGTGATGAAGTTCTGCAGATTTTTGGCAGATGCATTCAGTTTGTGAGAAAGGGTTTTCAGATTTTCTGTTTCCAAACCATAGTTCTGCATTGAGGGAAAAAAAAAAAAAATAGGACAAGTGAAAGTTAGCTTTGCATCTGAACTTGAAGTACTGAGAACAGCAAGACTGCTCTTCTGCTTCAAAACTTAACCATTCCTAATAATTAAGGTAGAAATACACCCACTCATTAATTTTTAAATGTATGGCATGTTCTGTTTCTAAAGTGCATAAAAATGGAACGAAAGAAGAACAAAATCATGAGTGATCTTTTAGCTGAAAAACATCCCAAAATGAAGAAAAAAACCCTAGTCTGGAAGACTGACTTTCAAAGCAGTCCATCACTTTCAGTAAATCAGACAGTTCTCTCAGTGGATCTGATGGTTAGGGATCAGTCCCCTCATGTCTGTACTCACACCAGGTCCTAAGATCACATTAGACAAGAAGGCTTGCAACTAGCATAGTATGGACACAGTATGACACCAAATTGCTTTTGTTGGTTTCTGTGAAGGAAACATGTTCATTGCCTTATTTTTATTCTTGTTAGCAGAAAAGATCCACTAGAATCACAGACTAGAGAACATAGTGCTAGTCTGCCCAGTATTTGTTGCCCTTTTAAAGTCAAGATGTAAACTATGCTTCCATTTAAGAGTCAATCCTTTAAACATAAATTATGTTCTTCATCTGTGCAGCAGAGACAGAAATAATTATGCAGAAATATTAACAAACAGTACTTGATAATCCTTCAAATATACAAATGTTACTGAAACAGCACTAGAGAATACCCTAATTTAGTGTTCAATTACAATATAATATAGTACCATCAATGATTTGTTATTTCTATAATAGATTTGCTTTCCTCACGTATGCAAAGAATAATAGAGTTATTTTGAAAAATATTTTCTTTTGCCTTTGTAAAAGAATAAGCAAGCAATTGCACTGAATTGAGCTTAGTATTCCTATAAAGGAAAGACAGGACTTCTGAAGGTACTCCTCACCTTAACTACATCACAGGGTTCTGACACAGGGTGCTCCCACATTGTTCAATTGATGATGGGAAGGGCTACTTTCTGTCAAAGGGTGGACCATTTTCTACCACAAATGATGATGAAGTAGGATGCAGAAAACCCTTCAGCTGCACACATAAAAATCTACTTTCTAATACACCCTCTCCTCAACAACTCTCCTCCCAGAGCCCCAGTTTGGTTCCCATGCTCATCTGTCCACAGATGGGAGAAGGCATATATTTGCTAATACTAATTTAAGACCACTGAAGTTTATTTACCTTAGTCTTTTTCTTTTTTTTTTTTTTTTCCCTGTAAGAAATGGGTTTGGGGTGTGTAATTATTTACAGCAGTTGTCATGCTCCTAATCCAAACTATCTACTAAATGAACTTAATCTCCTCTTTAATTACAGAGGACCACAGAATCATTATACTGAAGCTAGCAGCAGTATAATGATACTCAAAGAGAATGGGAAATCATCACAGAGAGACTTCAGAACACAGTTTGCCATCTCCCAATCAGCCTTTCTTGTGCTTGTAAACAAACACTCTTTGTGAGGAAGACACTAAAACCACATCTATCTTACCACAGAAGTGGATGCACTTTGGGACTCAGGTTAAGGCGGAAGTGCCCACGCACTAAGGTTGTGCATTAAAAGCTGGCACTGTAACTTCTGTGAACATCCATACTTTGGGCAAGGAAGGCTTTGCACATACGCTTCTCAACTGTATGGTTTATGCACAGGGGCTGTCCTCTGCCATCAGGTTCAGCTCCCAGTTAGACAAATTGTACGTTTGGGCAGTGACTTTCCCACCGTGTAAATATTCAGTAGTAATTACACAAGAGATAGAGTTAGATTATAAATAAAAAAAATAAAAAATGAAAGCAATAAATAGGAAGGGAAATGTAAATCGTGCTTTATTATGCAGCTGAATTAGTAACTTACCAAATCAGTCCAAAGTAAAGAGATAGGCATCAGAAAAAATTCGATTTTGCTGTGGTTTTCTGTGGCTGAGAGAGGACAATGGAGGCTGAGGACTGGGCCAGAGTAAAAGTGGGAAAAAAAACCATAAAATCATAGAATGGTTTGGGTTGGAAGGGACCTTAAAGATCATCCAGTTCCAGACTCCCTGCCATGGGCAGGAACACCTCCCACTAGATGAGGTTGCTCAAAACCCATCCAACCTGGCTTTGAAGACTGCCAGAGATGAAGCATCCACAGCTTCTCTGAGCAACCTGTTTCAGTGTTTCATCACCAAAAATACTATTTTTGTTCTTATTTCACCCTGCTTCTTGAACACCTAGCTTATTTTGACAAAATCAACAGGGGAAGAAACAAAGACAGTTTGGTGAAAGATGTGTCACACAAAATGCCTTCTAAACAGCCAGATCAATACCCTACTGCAAGCAAGCCCCGTGACACCTGCACAACATGGTGCTCACCTCCCCAAAACACAGGGCAAATCGAAAGTTTATTCTACAACAGGAAAATAGGCTGCATTTCTGTATACACTTCTTTAGAAAATCAGCTCCTATAAAATCTTAGTGGCCTCTTCTTAACATTTCAACTGATAGACACCTGCAGACTCACTCTTTTTCAATGTCTTTTTTTCACCATTGTATATGTGGAAAGAAAGAGACAACATTAACAGATACAAAGTCTATTTTCACACATATTCATAAAGTGTGTGCTCTTTAACATTAAAAAAAAAACAAAAAAAAAAAAAAACAAAAACAACCCAAGGGACAAATGTAAAGCTTAAACTACATACAAAATTCAGTCTTACATGGGGAATGGCTTCAGTAAAGCCTCCACCTGTAATATGAGGCAGATAAAGTGGGGAATGGAATATATTTTGGGGCAGCTGTGTTTATTGAAGCCTTTAAGTATAAGGATCCTAAAACAGCAGCCAAGCTAACAAAATCCACACTTTGTTTATCACTAATTTTTCTGGCCACATTAAAAATTAACAAAGAGTTGCATGTTCTGATGTAGGAAAAAAAGCCTGCTCAGATAATAACCACCAAGTTTAATCATACACATATACAATAAGATACTATTAATAATATGGTTTTCTTAGAAATACAGTTTATTTTCAAGCACCATAAGAAGACAATTCCAGGCAAAAAGAGACAATTCTTTGCTTTCCCCTAGTACACATTTAGCCAGCACTAACACAAGTTATGCTTTCATTAGCCAAAATAAATTCACAGTCACTGAAGGAACCACAAAGAAATCTCTGCATGCTTGTAGAGATTACAAGAAGCACAGCAAGTCTATGCATCTGCTTTCTCAATGAGAGGCCATGGAGCAAGAATCTCTTCAGAGACACCCTGCCTCAACAGAAACAGCCCTAATGGAGTCTTTTCTAGCAATCACAAAACAAGAACTTGATGAAACTGAGCTACACAGAGTAATAGCTTGTCAGCAGGTGTTGGAACTAAAGGTGGTGGGAGCTATTAATAGGCATTTTACCTGCTAATTACTTTTCTGTGGCTTCACATGACAGTGTGAGTGACGAATTGTAGCTCTTTTCTTCACATGCTGACAAGCAGCAGCTCTCACCACTGATCCACTGATGAATTTTTCTTTTTTTTCTGGTAATGACAGCAAGCCTAGTCCCTTTGCCAGGACATCCTTGCACCAGTCCCACAGGATAGGAACAGAGTTCAGTTACCAGACTTTGGAAGTTAAAGTGAAAATTCAGCTTGGTCAATGTTCATTAGGTGTCCTTCCTCTTCCCCCAATTAAAAGAT
>JBAFWW010064836.1:6999-39355 GCA_036873685.1 Agapornis canus | reverse complement strand
GAAAGAATTTCTTCCTTATATCCAATCTAAACTTCCCCTGTTTAAGTTTTAACCTCTTGTCCTATCATTCAACCCAAGCAAAGCTGTTGACTCTGTTAGTGTAATGGGACAGCAAATGAACCTCAGGATGTCAGTGTTTAATTTTTTTCTCCCTTTCTTTAAATACTGTACCACCTTTGATGTCTTTGTCACATGGGAGATCATGGGATGGAGTAAGTTTGTGTCTCAGCTCTTCGAGTGTTGTCATCAAGAAAATGAGTGAAAGAACATTTTAATTCCACATATCAAGGCCTCCTACAGAGGGAGGGATTTAGTTGAAGTTATCTTATACCCCCACCATCCCAGTGATTTTACTTATCCCTATTCTTGAACACGTACAAGTGTTCTTTCTCAGAAAACTCACTTTCTATGCCTTATTTAATTTCTTCTTAGTAGCTTCTCACCAACTATTGTTTCTGAGAGCAAAGCAAATGCCCATGAGTGCATGTCTATAAAGGTTTCTAGCCATGAGTTTTTTGGTCACAGCTAAGGCTTGAATTCATTGAAGTGCAGTGCAGCAGGCCTAACTTGAAGAAAATATTTCTGCAATGTTTCTTTTTTCCTGTATGAAAAGAACACATTAGAGAACCATTTCCATTCTGCAAATAGGGTATTTTCTTACTCAAATAGGATTAAAAGAGCAGAGCATATTTACTGGCGCTTGGCCAGGTAGCTAATTTCTTGCAGAGGTGGCTTCAATATAGATGTTTCTTAGATGTGTCAGTCACACTTGGCATTGTGCAGACAGAGTTCTGGGCTTTAACTGTTAAAGTCCAGGATTAACTATTTTGCTTTGTTTCAAACAAAAACCCCAAACCTGAAAAATCATTTAACTGAAGACAGAATATATTTAGAGGAATAAGCATGGTCTGCAAGTTCAAGGGAATTGTTCACTGTATTCTACAGTCAGTCTGTTACTCGAGGTAAAAGTTAAAATGAACCAAATATATTTCACATTTTTAATTACATCTCTTTTAACTGCGCTTTACAATAGAAACCTTAACTATTCCCTGCTAGGGAAGCAGGTTTTCTTCTGCATTTTAAACTGGAGCCATATTCTCATGTGGGAAATAAAAATCCCTCTTTTTCCTCTAATTCCTCCCTATAGAATTTGATGTTTCACACTGCTCTTGCTAGATTTGCACCCAAGTTTAATGTTTCCAAACTCTCCCATCCTTCTACTGTACAGCTGGTGGGTAGTCCTCTCTCTTCCTGCTGTGCTGCCCTCATGTGTAGCAGGATTTTCCTGTGTCTCAGAAGAGTGAAGCAGACTGTTTCCTCTACTGTTATCCAAATAATGACTACTTAATCTGTCTGGATTTAAGCAATTCAGTAAGTGCTCATCATGACTCACATAAATATCATATTATCGTGAATAACACTAAACATCATCAAAGATTTTTATAGGGCATCCATTTCAGTTTGTTCTTGTTTTAACCTACTCTTCCTATTCAAATGTGTGTCAAATCCAATACTTTACAGTGTAAGTGCACTGTGAAAGTATTTACACAAATTCATCATTAATAATTGGCATTCTTACCATGATATGAGTGCTTTTGGAGGGATATGTTCCAATATTTTGTGTTTATAAGGTAGATTATACTTTGGTGTTGTGCTGTTCATGCTGGGGTTTTTCTTTTCTTTCTCCTTTGGTGGATGGGAGAAAGGAAATAGTGTGACAGCATTTATTTAAACCACCTTAGGGACATTATTGTGTACCTGTTAAACTGAAATAAGAATAAAAATGGCCAAACTTGAAACAGGGCTTTATATTTGAAGTATTAGATTGCAGTACTTTTTGAGCATCTTTTTATTCCGTTTAACAAAAAAGGTTTTAGTTTATAATGTGTTTCCATCAGAAAAGGCACAGAAAAGCAAAAGTGTCTACAGCATTTAACACTACTGAGCCTGAACAAAGCCATGGCAGCAGGTTCCGAGGTGTGGATGCCATGAGGCAGTATCACCCCTGTTCATCCAGCCCTGTGTGGGTTTGGATGCCCATCTGTCCCTTCAGAACTGGATTTTGTAGCCCGCTGTCTTATGCCAAATGAGAACTGAAAGCCTGCAGCTCCCTGAGCACTCAGCTTCTGCTGAGACCCACTGAGCCTGCTATTTGAAAACAGTTAACTGCTGTGGCTTTGCTGAATAAATAGGGATCATTCTCCCTATTATTATTTCAAATGATAGAGCGCAGGGATCTGCAGGAGAATAAATTGAAACTTCCTATGTCAGTCCCTTGAGACAAACACCATTTGAGACTGAAGGTGATGTCAGAGAGGGGCTTGTGTTTTTTCATGCTAGCCATGTGGAACACAGAGTGTGCACAGGCTTTTCTTGAGCTGTATGGTCAGCATGTGGCCTTTGGCCAGGGGGAACCGGTTTGGCTGCCACTTACTGCTTTTGGAGCAAACTAAACCAGAAAATGGCAGTATGACTCGAGACATATTAATACAGAGTGGCTGAGCCTCTGGAACAATATTTTTCAATTACAGTTGGAATGAAAAATGCTGCAAACCCTGGCATTAATTTCCTATCTATTGGAAAGTAGTGAAGGGCAGAGATTTAAGCTTTTAGGGTTTTTTTTCCTGTCTGTTGTCTACTGCTGAATAATTGTCCCTTTTGTGCTGCATGATGTAGTGGAACAGTACATTGCCTTTGAGCTCTCGTGGCTGAGAGCTACCAGCTTATCCCAGTACCACAGGAGAGGCTGGAGTTTGTCATCAGGAGTCATAATGACCCAGTTCCCCATTACTTGCTCTCTGTAAACCTTTGGCTGTTTGGTATCACCTTGATCAATAACAGGTTTAGCCAGAAATGGACAGAAAGGCACAGAAATTGCTGTGTAGGATGGCATATGGAACTGGAGAAAAAGGCAGGCAGAGGATCCAAGCTGGGAGTGCAGGGTTATGGCAGCCAGGGATTTGGGGGCTGAAAGATTGCTCTGCAGGGCATTTCATCCACTTCTGAAACCAGAGCAAAACATCTCACTTCGTGATGGTTAACTTGCCTTGTGCTGTCAGCTAGAAAATAGCTTATGTAAAATCGAAAATGTTTTAATTCATTTAACATGTTAAATGTGTTCACTTTATTGGAACTATTCAAGGTTGGGTTGGACAGGGCTTTGAGCAACCTGATCTAATGAGTGATGTCCAGGCTCATGGCAAGAGGATTAGACTAGATGACGTTGAGAGGTCCCTTCCAACATAAACGAGTCTATGATTCTAATTTATGTTTTCTCTTCCACAGCAGCCTGAAGAAGAGCACTCTGCATGCGATGTCACCAGCTCCAGTTCCTCTGCAGATGACACCATGTCCCTGGAGAGGAACTCATCCCTGGGCAGCGACACATCCCTTCCTTTCCCACCAATGGGGAACTTTGTCCAGCCCAAGGACAGGCACAGCCTGGATGGCAGCTGCACTAACATGGTGGCCACAGAGGGAGGAGAGAAGGAAGAGGAGCTGGACAGTATCACAGATGTGCCCACTCATTCCTCTGTCTTAAGAAACTCCATGCGGCCGCTGTCACCTTTCCGTCGACACAGCTGGGGGCCAGGGAAGAACGCCACCAATGAAACAGAAATAAATCAGAGGAGGTGAGTGAAGGGCTGCTTTGGTTTACATTGCACCCACTCATAGATATTTATCAAAGCTTTAGACTCAGCATGATAAAACAGAAAACTGAGGATGTCACTTCTGATTATTTCTTTATCACTCAAAGGGATGAAGGCAGTCTCCTAACCTATGTTTGTATGTTTTCTTTAAATTAACTTTCAGGATTAAAGTACTTAATGCCTACAGTATGCTTGAGCTTTCTAGATAAAATGGAATTGCCCTGGGACAAGTCTTTCGTTTCAACTGTCACTACCCCTTTCTTTAGGAAGGGCTTTGTTAAAGGAATTTTTGGAGTGTTAAATCTCTTTGATCACAAAATAAACACAACCCTGATTGTATTAAGAGATAGCACAGGCACCAGTGTTGTATAAATGAGGTGTGGAGCCTTCTCATAGGGGTGAGATGGGTGGTCCCTGTTTCACAGAACTGATCCACCTTGAACACCTCTTGAACAGTAAGTGTCACCTAACCCATCACTGATGTCCCCAGTGGTGCTCAGGAAGATTCAGAAGGGAAGTTCTTTCATTTGTTCTTTCAGAAGATATGAAAGAAATGTGCAAGAGCCACTTGAGTATGTAGACAACACTGACTGTGTGGGGAAAAGTGACTGTGGGGAGAAAAGGTACCATCTCAGCAGGGAAAAAGAGGAGGTGAAGGAAGATACACACCAATAGAATAGCTGGTATAAGGTTTCCTGCCATACTTGCACCATCTGGGCTGATGGACTCTTGAGGTTAAACCCTGCATATTCTGAAACCAGTGGAAGTTTGGCCAGTGTTTTTACTGTGTTGCAGTGCTTTTAGAGCAGGAATGGACATTTGTTTCAGCAGGGTCAGGGTGCCACATCCTGCTGTCTCTCTGGTGTAGACCTGCAGCTTAAGAGGGGCTGCAAGCCAAGGTGTGCAGCACAGTGCTGCTCTTCAGGCTGCCTGCTGCTGTCTTTATGGCCTTGGCTCTGCTTCTAAGATAAATTGATCTGTTGCATTTGGTGATGCTGTTGAGTTAAAACTGGCCATTTGCAACGGGTTCCTAATAAATTATTACTGACCCATTTGGAAAATCCTGTGTGAGACAGTAGCCTCCCATCAGACATGTGCATCCTTCATATGTCAGGAGCTCTGGGTATCACTAAAGGAATATCATAGACCCTCCAGATTTTAAAGCCAATGGTGAGAAACATTCAGGACTCTCTAAGTAACATAGGGCGAAAGATTTGTCATCACTATTATTATTGTTGTTTACCACTGCCACCTTTTTTTGGTTTCATTCCTAGTCCCCAGGTAATATTTAAACACATAAAGTACTACCTCTCTTTTTAAAGCTACAAAAGAGTCAGCAGAAGGTACACATGCAGGTTTGTGAGAGAATGAGTCCATAAGCTCATAAACTTATTTAGAGAGATTGAAGTATGGGACCTGTTCTGTACAGGTTTCTGAGGGTAAGAAACTGCATAGCTGGCAATTACTGCTAACAGTTAACAGCTGGGGTTAAATTCTCCTGTGTCAGACTTTGGAGGCTGTTCCCAATATGGGAAGATACATTCATTGTAAGGGTAAGAAAACTGGAGTTAAAGGAAGAGTAATTGTTCTCGTATGTTCTTATATGCAGCTGCTGCTACATAAGGATGGCTGTCACAGGCTAATACAAAATGAAAAGCTGGGTGGGTCTCTGGTGCTGATTTGGTTCCTGTTTGGTTTTGTTTCTGTTACAAAAGAATTTGGATTGGTCGAGGGGGAGGGGGGGTGCTGTGTGAGTGTTCTTTTCATACGTGGCTGTTGTGATATGATTCTGGTTGCTTAGCGAGCAACAACAAATACTGAAGAACTGAAGCCCAAACAAGTGGCTTTCATACAAATCAGTTAGATTCTGAGTGTTTGCTTATTCATTTATTTCACATGCAGTAGATAGTTTCTCATTTAAAGGAGAAATCCCATTATTGTAACTTGACCTTAATAAACCTTTGAAGTGAAGTAACATGGAGCACAAGGCTTAGCAAAGATTTGTCCTGCTGATGGACAGGACTGTGGTGCTCCCACCACCTGCCACCTTTTGTACATACTCCCTCTCTTCCTCTGGGCACCCGTGGCAAATTCTTTGCACCCTGAGTGAGCAGGTTGTACTCACTGAATGAGTAGAAAATTAACTAAATAAAGTGTAATTGCCACCAAATTCAACCCAAGGATTAGAACTGTGCTGCGCAGCCAGAAAGAGGAATGGGATGGCAGCTCTAAGAGGTGTCTCTTGCCCTAGCAAAGGCTTGGTCCAGCCCCCATCCACACTGATAATAGTCTTTCCCCTATGGAAAAGGTAGCTAAGTCAAGCTTAAATAGAGCTGCTGATACAGGACTCGAAGAACCTATGGAAACAGGACATCAGTCTTTTGTAGGATTTGGTCTTTTCCATTTTTGTGTGTTTTATGTTTGTAAGAGGAATGAACATAAATGTTCACAGAAAAGATCAGAAAAAATGTAATCATCTTGAAATGTGAAAGCACGCACAGTTCCCCTCCACTTCCCCCTTGTCTTCAAATGTACTTTGCGGATAATCCTCATGTCTACATTTTGCTATTGAAGATACAAAGAAACCTAACAGGACTGACACAAAACGATGTTCATCCTGCAGTTAATTCCTGACATTCACAGCGGATTTGCAATGCCTGTCTTTCAACAATGATGCAGTGTTTTTGTGGTTGGTTATGAAGAAAGAGATGCTCGATGGATTAAGCTCTGCAGAACTGGAGCTGGTGTTCAGTGTGGTTGTGAACAGCTTCTGTCAAATACTTGTCCTTATCTCAACTTTAAACTGACCTGGCTTTGGCAGCAGTTAAATTGTGATGGGATTGATAACTGTGAAACCTCCTTTCTGTACAAAAAAAAAACCCAACCACCCGAGATTTATTTGTAAAAGAGAGAGGAAGAAAAACTCATTATTCCCTTTAGTATCTGATTTTGTTTTCCCTGTGCATCCATTCCCTCTGCTGCTCATGTATTGGAGATACTATTCCTTCAGCTGCCGTGTGTTTGTTTTTTTCCATTCAAGCTGCTGACCACTTTCCATGATTCATTTTCAGTTCAATGCGAGTTCTGGGGGATGGTATAAAGAAGCCTCCCATTCATAGGAGAAGGTACAAAGCCAATTAACGTGACTAACTGTTTTATGTACGAATGTCTACTAACTCCATACTGCCTGGTTAGTAAACCTGTAGTAGTATCCCTGGAAGCGTTGGCGTTAGAGCTGTGCATCCCGCTTTGTTGCTTTCCCTCTCCAGTCTGACCCAGGGCAGCTTTTCTGACCCACAGAACAAAAGCTCAAGCCATTTTCCCCAGGATATGTTATGTTAATAATGTGGAGAAATCTTAGACATCATTTTGTTGGCCTTTGCCATGTGTAAGATTTGGAGTTGTGTTAAAATAATCGTTTACTTACAAGTATTACCTGGGTGTAATTCAGATTTAAAGCACATCAGAGACTCCTGCCAAGACTTGCAGGAGGGTTACCTTGGGAGGGGATGCATCAGGCACGATCTCAGAGTTGGAGAATACTCTGCAGATCTGAAGCTGCTTGAATTACATAGCTTTAATTTTGCTCTTTTGCTGGTTTGGGGGAGTTTAGGGTTTGTTTTTTTTTTATAACCATCTTTCACATTTATTTCCATTTGTGTTTTTCTTTTGCATAGCACACTTTTAGTTTCTCGTCCATCACACAGACATGCAGTTTCACTCACGTAACCTTTGTGATGTCTATTAACATATACAATAGGACATTTAATTTTGACAGCAGACACATGGGCCATCCACACTTACATATTTTTAGGCTAAAAAAAAGAGACGTTTAGCCTCTTCCCTTCAGTGGTTCAACCTCATCTCCCCCATCTTCTGCCTCTGCTCCTGGAGCACATTAACTCAGGATTTCACTTCCTATGAAATGGATGGGGTTATGTGTGTGTATAAACAAACTACCATATTTCCACATATGGAAAAATTGTTACCATTATGTTATTACCAAAGAAATCACCAGGTCTTACCATGCATCAGCATAAATGGATCCATGTGAGCAGTGCTGTACAGTTCAGGAAAGGGCTCTTAAAAAAAGGCTGTTTAAAAAAAGCACAAACAATAGCATCCTTTTTTACTTCTATGAAGTAAATTTATTTGCATCACTCTGTGCTCTGGAAGAAGTGCTCTTCCTCTCACCTCATGCAAATGAACATCTTTTTACCCGTTGTCTTTTCAGGCTCCTCTGTAGGAGCTGTGTTAGTACTCAGAGTCTTCATGTCTTGAAACACTGAGCTTACAGTCTTACACAGGCAACCTAAAATACCTCATCATATCTGAAATGTGTGGTAATTCTTTCATAGCATCCTCATATTTCTTCTGGCCTCCCAACTGTTTTGGTATAATCCTCTTTAACCCCAGTTGCAGAGCAACAGCCTGAAAGTAATTCCATCAGTTTATGCTGTTGTGTATGATAGCTTATCCTCCCCTCCACAAGTGATCTCCTGTGAAGGGGTTTTGCCCCTGATTGATGGTTTAGTTGGATGATGATAGTGAAGTACTTGGAAATGCTGGCATGTCATGGGAAAGGTATGTTTTCATCAAGAAGGCTTGTGGTACTGTGCTTAGAGCCACTGGTAGAGCACACCTGGAGCTTTGGGGTGCAAAGTACAGGTAGTTCAGGTGCATCCTCTCCCAGTTAACATCCTTAACAAAGCAGGTAGCAATTGTCTGAATCCCACTGTTGAAAATAAGCTGTCAAACCCTTCCTGAATGTTTCCAGTGTTGGACTTTGCGTGGAAACTGTGTGAGGACTTGGTATGAAGTGATGCAGTTAGTGGCTTTAAACCTTCTGTGCTCTCTGAGGCTTTGGGCATTCACAAGTCATGGCCCAGGGGTGCTTATACTTGTTCTGCCCTTTTCATAGGCTCCTGCCCATGTGGATTGCAGGCCAGGGACTGGGAGCAGGACTTGTGCAGTGCTGCTCTGGTAGATATGTGCTGATGCAAAATACCCTTCCTTTTACAGGATTTAGGGACCCTTTATATGTGATAGCTGGCAAGAAGATTGAGTTCTCCATGTCTGCAAAACCTGCAGTTGGGCCACAAGCTGGCAAAGGGAAAAAAATAACAAAAGCAGTATTTAAATTAAGCACCAAACTATTTGCATCATATATTTGCATTTCTGATATCTTTCAAGATGCAACTTGGGATTCTTTTGGGGTATGGGAGCTGAGAGGTTTTCTAGTCAAACTGCTATTTGAGGACTTGATTTAATCCCAAGATAACAAGAAGACAAACCTGTATTTTTTTCTTCTTTCATGAATTTGCTGTGCAGCACTGTGTAGCCTCAGGTTATTAATACTTATATGGAGGGGACTTGATTAAATCTATCTAAGGGATTCTTTCTCTGACCTGGGGATGACAGGTCCCAGAAGAATGCTAATCATTACTAACACAACGGATGCATGTGATTACTTATGCAAAATTGGTTTGGGTGCATTTCAGCCTTGTTTTCCCCCAAAACTTCTCTCCCCACAAGGAACAGTTTCTCTGGTAGATAGTATGCTCGCTAAGGGGATCAGTTTAGGGGAAGCATGAGCTGGCCTGCTACCCATTTGGTGGTAACCTTGGTCACTTGGGGCACACTGGTGTGTTGTAGTAGCCAGAAATATGTCATAGTTTCTGCATTATTTATGAGTTTGGGATTTTTTAAGATATGAAAGAGTGAGAGTCTTTTAACATTCCCCTATTCCGTAACAATCCAGTAATCACAGCCCTTTTCCTTTCTTTGCCTCTTTTGATGTTCCTAGTTTGAGCTGGTGTCCCTCTGGTGTACAGTTCATTGCCATGGGTCCTGACTTTACTTGTAGAAGGTACAGTATAAATCAATGTGCAGCAGCAGCAAAGGAGCACTGCAAGCACCCTGTCGTCAGCTTTTTGTGCATTGCCTTTTCCACTGCTGCTCTGGCTGAAGCGTGCACGTGTTTGCTTCTTCTGCTTTTCCGGCACTTAGACCTGGGAATGGGTCTTTGGAACTGGGGTGCAGGTGAAGGTGGTGGCTGCTTTTTGTTGGCCTCGAGCATTAAAGAAGCTGCATTGTTGGTTTGAGCTGCTCTATTCCATGGTGATTTTAAGGCATGTTTTTTCCACAGCAATGATCATAATGATAATGGTGGCAGCCAAAGAATCAAAACGAGTTAATGTGATTCAGTGCCGCTTTGTTCTGGATGCATCTCATAAAGGATTTGAGTTCATACAGACTTGTTCTTTGTAAATTGAAAGATCTATTTTTTTCTTCAAAGAGACTCGCTCATCATGTAAAACTTGCTGTGAAAACCCAATCTAACAGCCACAGAGGACAATTTCTCAGGCACTTAAAGCTTGAACCTTCTGTAGAAAGTCCCTGAGCTGAGATTGGTGCTTGGAAGTCACATCTTTACCTGATGCTGCCTGGAAACCAGTGTCCCAGATTTCATAGCTTTATAGCTTTCCTCTGGCAGTTCTTGCTGGTTGTGGGTAGAGCTGTTATTGAAGTCTTTTTCTGAAGACTATATATTAAGAAATTAATCTGTCCCTGTTACATATTTAATTATGTGTGTCTGTATATACAAGTTACAGATCAGTATCACCCACTGACAACTATTTTAATGGCTGATATTTGCAGTTTCGAGCTGTTTGTGTCACAGCAAACTACATCATGTTTTTTTCTGTACTGTGTAACGTCACTGTTAACATCTTGAGTTACAAGGAAAATAATACTCTTCTGCCATATATAATAAGTAGAAATGGGACTGACTTCTCTCTGCAGGTGTTTTAGAATAAACTTTGTAATGCCTGCTATTGATATACATTGTTGAGTGAAAATCTTATTTAATCTGCTAAAGCAGATTATATTGTAAATGCCTCAGCTAGTTTTCTTCCTCTCTAATTACCATGAAAAAGATTACTAAGTCTTCTTATTCAAGGTTTATTCCTGGTTTTGCATTGATGATCAGCCACTTAATGCTTCTAAAGAAATACAGAACATTAATCACCACTATGCAAGTCTACCTGAAGTTAAAGCTTTTTTGGTTGCTTAAATAATCTGCACAGTTTATAGTGTTTTTTCCCTTTTGTTTGTTTAAATGCCAGGTTGTTGGCCACTGTGATGTCATGGTTAGCCTCAGGTTGAGATATATATCCAGGATAGGTCTTGCTTCAAACGAGCAGGAGTTTGAGAGAATCAAATCAAACATTAGCTATGGAGCTTTGCTAGTGTACCAGGAGGTGTATCTGTGACACTAGCAAAGTGACGCTAGAAGCAAAGATAATGTCAAGAAGATATATCAAATTGAAATAGTCATGTGTGAAAGGGGGTGTTTTGTGTAGGTGAGAAGAGAATATAGTAACCTTGTTCTGTAGAGGTTGCTTGTCTATCAGCAGAAAGAAACCAGCTTTGGCAGAAAGAAGGACACTATCATTGCCAAAGCTTTGTGCACTAAACAGATTCTGAGGATGTGTCTGCAGAGGTGAACGTTGGGTGTTGCCTGTCCAGGATAGGCAGCGCCATGCTAATGACTTTATTCCAAGGGAGAGCCTAGTAAAAGCTAGTAAAGAGAATTAAGTGGAACTACCAGAAATCTTAAGGTGTTTCTAGATTTTGCTGTGCTCCACTCCATAAGGTGAAAAAAAAAAACCAGTAGGAAGGACTGTTGACCAATTCAAGCAACTATTGTGTCTTATTAGAGGTACAAAGATGTTGCTGTTTGGTCTGAAAAACAGGAACCCTTCCACTGCTGTCTGCACTTTGTCATTAAAAAAGTAACATGCTGAGGAATAAAATCAGTATTTCCCTGCATAGTTCAGTCAGTGACTGCCTTGTGTTCTATACTTGAAGGTGCTGTGTGCTGAAAGACACTGGTCTTAAGAGTATGTCTGCATCTAACCACCATGTTTTCTCTTCAGTTACAGCCTTGAAGGCCTTTCTGGAGACTCTGGTGAGAACAATAAGTCCTCTACGAACCTGGAGACAGCTTCTCTAAGCTCCAAAGATCTCAGACGGAGTCCGCTTGCCACCAACCAGTGTGCGTCCCTCGTCTTGCTCACTGAAGAGCTTGAGCAAGGAGAAATGAGAGAGTACGATCACCAGGTAAGGCTGTCAGCTATTGCTAGATGTCTAGATAAAACTACCTCAAGATTGCCCAAGTGAAGGCTTCCACCTTGTATGTATAATATTAAAATCTTCCATCTCTAACATGAAAGAATTTCCACTTTGTTACATTTGCTGCTTGGTTCTCTGGGGCAACATGGGCAAAGATGGGCAAAGTCTGAGGGTTTTCTTCCACTGATTGCATGAATAATCGTGGAAAAGTTATGAACATTTTAGTCTAGATATAGGGATACCATCAATTGGAGGTGTTGTAAGGCTACAGCAATTAATGCTTGCACTCCCTTTTGCAGTCCTGAAATGCCCATGAGGTACCAAGTAGTAATTTGTCTGCTGAAGTTTTCAGGTTTATTTTTATATTGTAGGAAGAAAATAAAGATTTTTTTTTTCCTTTCAGAGTCATAACCAAAATCAAAAGGCCCATTAGAATAAGCAACAGTTAAGCAAAATTTTAATTGCATATTAAAAATATTAAGAGTGGCCTTTCTGGAGTGGAGTGTTCCACAAAGGAGAGTCTCTGCTTTTTATATTAATGAAACAATTATGGTCTTAAATACTATAAATACCTTGGATTTCTGAATTTGAAGTTTCAGCCATAGTATTTTCTGGGTTCATGCCAGAATCATTAGCCAGCCAATCTGTTTACCTCATAAAAACACTGCTATACATCAAGGCAGTGAACAGGTCCTACAGGATCTGGCCTGTAGTGCTATCATGTCATGACTCTCATGTCTTCTCTTGCTTTGAGCAATGGCTTTTTTGGAGAACACACAGCTAAGCATTGGATTTGTTACCACAATCTAGTTATACTGAGGAACTAGAATTACAGCAGTAATTTTAGTGTCCATCATACAGTTACCAATATCCATCTTATAATACCTTGCAAGAAGATCAGACAGCCAGAGGCTTACCATTTCTTGCACAAATAGTTATCTTACATTTAAAATGTTGCATTTTACCTGAGTGACACTGTTCATATTTTTCATGGTCTTTGCATTTCTCACCTATTAAATGGGATCAGTGACATTTTCCACTGTTTGAAAGTGAGAATTTCAGTAAATGTGAGCACTGATCTGAAGCTGGGATGTTACTGCTGTTCTTCACATATTTGCTCAGTGTGGTTGTTTTCTGTTCTGCAGATGCATCAAACATCACCGCCACAAGGATTTAATTTCTGCTCTTCTGCTGTTTCATCTTCACTGACCAAATCTATGTCTCTAATGTCAATTAGTAAACCAGTGCTGGACAGTGAGTAACACAGTTTTTCCTTGTCCATTCTCTCATCTGTATTAAGTGTATCTTGCTACCTTCCCAAGGCAGAATTTGCTAGTACCTGTTCCTGCTTTGCTATATTATGTGAAATGTTTCACTGCTGCATGGAATTGTGGGTGGAAAGACAGAACTCACTCAGTTTAGATTCTTCTGAACGTTGATAACATGGAAACTTGCAAATCCTTGTTCTCCTTGGGGGATTTTGTTGGTATTTATTTTGAGTTAAATGTTTGTGGGCAGTTGGGTGTAATTTACCCAATCTCACTCCTGAAGAAAATAATAAATGGTGATGAGGTGAAAATTTTCGGTTTAGCTTAATTGAGGCAATAGCAAGAATTCACTTGTTGCAGTGAATTCAGCAACATCACTGAATGGATTCTTGCAGCTGAAAAAGTCATTCAGAAGGCTGCAGCTGGATGTGCTTAGAAGGGCCATGTTACACATGCTTTCATTATGTTAATTGCCAGCCAGAAATGGTATTGGCATTTTAGGTCGCTCTTGTCAATCAGTGATGGTCTCTGATCTTTTCCTCTTTATTAACATACTTCTTCCTTGCAAAGATGAACGAGGGAAAGGCGCTGTTAAGGGTGTTTTATTCATTCAGGAGGAAGCTCACAGAGATTATGTTTTGTAGGAGATGTTTTAACATCCTTTGCCATCGTTCTTCTGTGATTAATAAGCATGTGGCCTAACGGATGTGCTCCTCAGCAACGGTAACCAAAGCACGGGCAGATCTGTCCTGTGGAAAGGCTTTCTCCTGCTCTGTGCAGTGGTTTTCCTCACTGAGCTGAAGATGTTCATTATTACTTCTATTAAGCAACCAGTTTATTGCCATTGGTAACCAAACACTGTGAATAACTTGGCTATCTCCCAGCAAATGGGCTATTGGTGGTTGAAAGTGCTTGGTCGGCTGAGGTTCATCTCCCTCTCCCTCGAGACTTCCCTTCAGGCCTGTGGCGGGGTTTATGACAGGGGAGGATTTGTAGCTCCCTCTTGGAATTAGACAACTTTGTGCCTTTCCACGTCTCTCTTCTTTGACTCATGTTAAAATGCCAATGAGGCCTGAGCTGGTGGTAGACAGGTTTGATGAGCCCATCTTCTAGAGATGGCCTAGCCATGACGGTCATGAAGAGAGAGAAGGAAAAGATGCAGTAAGATTCCAGAGGGGCTGTGAAAGAAATACCAGGTTTAGTCTGTTGCTTTGACATGCAAGTCTCTGAGTTTTGGACACTGAAGTTAAAAGTTACTAATGCTTCTGTGAGCTTCATTTTCTCAGTTGTTCATTTGTGACTCCACAGAAGGGCCTCAATTTTATATGAATGTTGTTTCTGAAAAGAAATGAATTTCAGGCAGTTGATGTGAGCAACCAAAAAGATTGCTCTTCCCAATGCTGAGATTCTTTTCACAGGTCATGGACTCTCTTCCCAACTCTTGACACTTCCCTGAATTTGGAAACATCAGTAAATAACTTGATACTTCCTCAGTTGCTTTCAAAGAGGAGTAATGTTACTTGAGATGTGACCGTAATACATGTGAAGCAGCTTAGTGACTTTTACAAGAAGGTTTTGTATAAATTCCCTTGTATCATCTAGGTTTGACATTGATACTATCACAACAGAATACTTGAGAGATATGCAAGAATAAATCCTTGATTTCATGGAGGTGAATTCTAGGAAAACTTGCATGATTTTGTGCTATGTGTTCAAAACCAAATGGGTCTGAATGGGAAGAAAGCAGCATGTTCTGCACAAAGCTTCGAAAACTAAATCCAAATTAACAAACACATGGAGGGCTTTCCCTTGTTTTCCCTGTTTATTGTCATGTGAACTGAGGCAGGAGCTACTTCCAAGACCAAGTTTCTAGCCTGCACTCCATCTGATGTCTCAGATGTTCCAAGAGCTGCTGTGGCCATTCACAACTGTTAATCCTTCAGCATTTTATAGAGAGAGGTCACAAGAGCTGTTGGCTGGAGTGCTCGGAAGACTGCTTTCGGCTTTGGAATAGCAGATTTCCAGCGTGGAGCATTGTTATAAAGCCAGGAACTGCTATAAATAAAACCACTGAAATGGAAGTTGAGTTGAACTGTGCTGGAGGAGATGGTTCTATTTACAGTGAAGTCTTATTGTTCGTCTTGACTTTTAGTCTAAATAGACAGTAGACTGCAGAAGAAAGAAAGCAGTGTTGCCTGATCATGTTCTTCAGGTCTGGGACACTAGAACTGCTCCTTTTGAAAAGCAGTCTAAACAAAACTAATGCACAAGTCTTGTTTTGAATTGTTCAATTTCAGTGCCTTTCCTTGGGTCCCTCTAGGGTTGTTCTGTTTACATTGGAGAAGTGTACATATAATTTTAGTCAAATCGCCTCTTGGCATTTGTGACTTATGGCTGAAGGAAAATTTCAGGGGAGTTTGCTTTGCATTGCATTGAACATCCTTGAATGGTATTTTTATATTATATTCTGAATTCAGTTTGGGGTTATGATACCAGCAATACAAAAAATTCTCTGTATATATGACCGAAAGGGCATGTTTTGCTCAAAGAGAGTAATCATTTTTACTTTCTTCTCGTATTTTAATACGGATAAGGTCTTTAGCCTCCTTACCCTGTTGTGCAAGTGAATTGATTTATCCATGCCATGAAATGACTTAAAAGCGCCTGAATATATGCACTGAAGACGTTTGATGTAGTTGCTTAATGTAGAACCCTTAGGTCCGACCTGTCCCTAGGGCAGAGTTTCCCCAGCCCTGTCCCATTCATCTTTCTCGAGGACACACTGATGTACCATGTTAGTGATGGGTACCCAGCAACCTTGAGTTGTTCTAGTTCAATTCCCTGGCAGTTATTTCAGTGAAGCAGATGCCCTTTGTCCAGAGATCCACTGTGTTGTTGGTATTCTGTTTGGGAAAATAACTGTTCAAATTTAAATCTTCATTAAAAGGTCCTATAAAAAAGATGTCAGCAAAAGTAAGGAAAGATTGAACCTGGAATTATGCATGCAGTGAGACCTGCATCCTCTGCAACCTGCATCCTCTGGAATTTGCATGTTCACAGTTCTTTGTTTCTTGTGCCTTTTCTGGAGCCAGCTGCTTTGCAGACATTTCCTTTGCTTTGGTTTTAGTTTGCTTTGGCTGCTTTCCTCTCCTTTATGTTATTAAATGCATTTTCAAGCATGCTCTAATGTCTGCTGTTAACCCACTTCTCAGCCCAGGGCCGGACTCGACCATCGAGACGAATTTCCTTCTCCTTCAGCATCTCTCCACTCATTCCTAAGTCTAAAACTCTCTTTTCTATTGGCTCTTCTTCCAGTGATGATGATGAGGAGGTGGATAGTAAGTAATTGTTTTCTGTGCATCACAGCCATTATGGGTGGAAACAAAAGGAAATCTGATTTCCTGCTTGAGACCTTGAAGTTTCACCTTGCAAACTTTGAATGAACCTTTTCACTGCATGATGTCTAACAGCATTATCATAGTCCTGCATCTGAATGCTAACTAATAGCAGAATAAAAGGATCATAATCCAAAGTCTTGAACATCAGCACCACCATGTCTCATCTGGTTAGTTTTGGTCTCTATCCATGTGGCAGATACCGTTTGCCACTCTGACCAGCAATATAGTCATTATCTTTTTATTAAAACCAAAATACTTGTCTTGAGATTGTTTCAGTGCATGGAGTTAACAGAAGAGTTAGATCCTTGCCCTCCATAGGTAAGAACAAGTACAATGCTCAGTGGAGGCAGGAGAAGAGGAGAGAAACCCTGATACTAAATTCTAGAAATCTTGGTTGCAGTTTCCACTCCTGAGCAAAAGCACACCTTGCAGCCCAGCACCTTGTATCATCAAGGTACTCATGTCTGTGTCCTCATATTATAGTAGTTTTGTTGGGAAACAGGCAAGTGTTATATGGTGGAGTTTTTTTTTTTTCCTTCTGTAAACTCCACTGCTAAAAGAAGCCCAACTAATGCAAAAGATAGCCTTAAGGTAATTTGGACTCTTCTTGGGTTTTTTAAATAGTCTTATCAATGATAATAGAAAAAGTTTCCCATTTCTGAAGTGTGTTTAATTAGACTGTTGAAGCAAGCCAGAGTGAATAATTCTCTACCTAAATAAAATTCAGAGTAGCTGCATTAGTTGGTTCATATCAAAGGTTTCCAAGGAAACTATCCCACATCCCTCCTGCCTATACTGGGATGGGGGAAATTGCTTTCCAGTCCAACAGATTTTGGTTGCTTCTTGTATTTAAGAATTCTATACTCCATCCACTTAGATACCTGTACTCCATAGATACCTAAATTCTCCTTCTTTCCATTCCCAGCCTTCACTGTTTGCCCCTTTTTACAAGAAAGTCCTGTGTTCTTCACAGGTGTGATACTACCCATTTCCATATTTCAGCTTCTCCCTCCTTTCCCCTTTGCCCTGTTCTTCCTTCTGTCTTCAGCAAAGCACTCAAGTAATGGTTTTCACAAAGTGAATTGCAAAGACACAGCTGTGCATTGGTGTCCTGCTCCCACGGTTAAAAGTACTTTTGGCTAAAGTGGATTTTTGGTGGATTTTTTTGGTGGATTTGCTTTTTGTCATGGGTTTTTGCTTGTTTTGGGGAGTTTGGGTTTTGGAGGTTGAATTTATTTTTGTTTGGTTTAAGCATCCAATCAGTTGAATAACTCCTACCAGTCAGGTCAGGGTATAGAAGTTCTGGGGGTGTTTCTGTTGGACAGTATTCATCTTCTTTCTGTTGGGCAGTATTCTTCTTCTTTCCCTCAACCAGTGCTTCTGTTAACAATGAGCATTTAAAATAATGCCAGATATTGTCTCCAACAAAAATGCTGCTTTCTTTATATGTGTTTTATTCCCTCATATTTGAGGATACTATGGTGACTTTATAAAAAGGTTGGTTTAGCCACAGCTATTCAGAAGACTGCTTTGGCAATGGACATTTTTCATGTAGTAATCCCAGACCAGTTTGTTTATTTTTTCATATGTTCTAGGTTCATTTCTCATGAGAAGGTGGATGTGTGCTTTAACATTGAGACTGCACTTGGATTTCAGTTTCTGCTCCTCAACCTCTCCGTGTGTGTTTTTCACTAGAGCATTGGTTGAGTTTCTTTGATATCATGATATGTTGAAGATGTAGATTTCAGGTGGCTGAACAAGCCATTCTGTGCAGTTAGAAAACTATTATGAAGCCTTTGAAAACTATTACAAAGCCTTTGAATTTCTTGACCCACCAACATTTAATTGCTGTCAGCATTAGCGGGTTGTGAGCTGGTTTCTTTGGTCTGCAACATCCTAATCCAGTTGCTGTTTTCTGCATAATGGACCCTGATGAATTATTTCAAGTCCAGCTACCATATAGTGATGCTTAAAAGGTGCTTAGATAATTATATAAATCGGGTCATGATAGGAAGCACAAAAATTGGAAATAAACCTTCATTCCCCTCTTCTGTAAAAAAACTTGAAGGTGAGAAAATGTGTGGCTTCCTGTGCTTATCTTCATGGGGTTTATGGCTTGCAGCAGTGTTGATCATAATGATGTCATGCTGTAAGCTGAAACATGAAATCATAAACAGGCTTTTGCCTTGATTTTTGTCTGAATCTGTTTTGCTTGAATCAAGAATCCCCCGTTTTAAAGATAGAACATCATTGCAGTAGAAGATAAATAGTACATCATTGAAGTTCACATGCAATGTACTTTGGTGAGGTGCTGAAAAAGTCACAAATATCAAGTTACTACAGCTCTTTATTCAGTGTTTGTATTTCTTACACTGACTGCAGAGACACAGAAGAGTGTGTGAAATACTTAAATCCAGTCAAATTGATGAATCTATTAAGAAAAGGAAAGACTGAGGAAGTCTGCATGTTAAAAGCAAACTAGAACTGAAATGTGAACCTGAGTCACTGGAGCATTAACCAGGGATTTGAAAGTCTGTGTATTGCTTGTGTGATATTAGTAGGCACTTTGGTAGTGGATGTTCTATAAAGCCCCCAGCACAGTCAGGAAAGCAAGTAATAGACTTCATTTGATGAATGTTACAGTATTGCTAACTTTGATGTGTTTGGGATGGATCATTAAGTAGATGAAAGATTTTGCAAGGGAGAGATACTAGCAGAGATCCCCAAGCAGGGATTAGGTAATGGGGTATGCTTGTGTTTTAGTTTCTCAGTGCGAAGAAATGATATTTCTGTCCTAGGCTGTGTTGACGCTTGAATCAGCGGTTAGCAAAATGTGTATTTCAGAATCATAAGGCATAATATTGTATGCACAGTTTTTCCTAATGCACTTACTGCTTTTGGATAGAGGACCCTCGCTGCCTCTGTCACGTGGCAATTTTGCACTCATCCTTAGCTGTAATATGTTAGCAGAATTTGAAGCCAAAGTATTGCTTTACTTACAAAGGCTAATAAGATCATCAGTCATTCTGCTTCTTGAACTTCAGATAGGGCTGCAGACAGGGCTTGCAGTGAGGGTATTTTGGAGTCCTGACAAGCCCAGTTAACCTGGAGAGTGCCCTTGCTTCAGTTCATCCTGATCTTCAGTATTCTTTGATGGTTCTGGTAAATGGTGTCAGCTACCTAATCTGCTCCAAAAGCATTGCACAAGCAGGTTTCTTGTGTATAAAGAGAACTTGTGTTATTGGCAGGGCTTCAGCTTCATGTTGAAAGTCAGACTTTCCTCAAGCACAGTGTTTTTGTGACTAAGCCCTAGGCTGGTAATGTTTCATGGAAAATTGAATAAGGCTTCCCTTGTTTCCCTTACTGTTTATGAATTGCTTCAAGATTTTGGTGGGAAAATGTACTATAATTTTATCAAGTAGAAAAGTTTTATACGTGAAACTTGGATGTGTTTTACAGTTGATTCTTTCTAGTGGTGTATAAATTAAAGCATTGTGGCAGAATGATTCTCATTTATACCGATTGTCATTGAATTGGCAGTTCTGATTCACATACCCTGATTTACCAGCACATTTAACAGATGCTCATCCTTTGCTTAATAGCTAAAGAACAGTAAAAATACTTAGCATGCTTTCACCTCAGCACCTACTTTGAGAGCACCTAAGGATACAGGGAATGGCCTTTATCCCGAGCACATGAAATCTATTCTAAACACTCACTTCTGGAAAACATTTCCTCTTCCTCTTGAACCGTCCAAATACACAAACTCTGTTTTTAAACTCAGTGGGCTAAGATTGCAGTCTAACATGTTCTCCCCCCTGCCCCTCCGATCTTTTCCAGGTACGCAGGCATTCGGCGGCCCCACAGCTTCCTCGGTTCAGAGGTACAGTATTCTGGGGGTACCACGGCTCTGTTGGTGGGACTCCTGCAGTGGGCTCTGCTTCAGACACCCAAAAGCCTTCCTGGCAGCAGTGCACTTCAGCTGAAAACACAAGTTGTCAGGCTGGTGAAAATCAGACTTGTGTGTTTAAGGGCTTAAGAATATTATAGATCATAGAATATGGAAGTCTGTTGTAGGTCTTATCTGTAGCAAGGCTCTGCATTTATTTGTAGCTAGCAACATACCAGATTATCTGTTATCAAACAGTATCGATTTACCCTAAGTTATATTTTACACTAAAAGTAGTTGGTTCTCCCTTTAGTTAATTCCACTTATATTTCTATAATGAAGGCCAAAAAGATCATGTTTTTGTCTGTTACTTTTCATCCTTGCAAGCTGTAGACAAGAGATAGTCTTTCTGGTGGGTGCCAGCTTTAAAAGCACTTCATGGGGGAAGGTCATTTGCAGCACTGAAGGAGCTGGGTGTCTGGTCTCTGTGTTACTGTGATAGCTTTGGCCTCATTTTGTGGCTGGGAGGCTCTTCACTTCTGCTCGCTGCAGTTTTCCTCTCCTTGATTTCATTTGTCTTTCTGTTGTTCTGCTTTTGGTTTGCATTTTACTTCGTATTGACAGACTGTGTCCTTCAAAGCAATGATAGTTTTCTCCATAACTTCTTATTCTTTTATGGAAGATGAAGTCATAAGCTTGTGCATATAGAGACTGGCAGAAAATATCTGGCTTCCCAGAAATGCCTCTTTTGATACAAATGACTGTTTGTTACTTGGTATTGGTATTCTCATTCCTCAAGGGAAGCTTTGCAGTGTGGTTTCTGGTAAAGACACTCATTGCCTCTTCAGGGCTTATTATCTGTTGTCCTCTAGAAAGGGGATTTCTCTTTTTAAAGGATGTGTGCACATCTGTCTCTTTATGTCTAAAATACTGAAGATTAAATAACAAGACTTGCTCTGTATCTGCAGTTATTTGCCATGAAACAGGCTGATGCTGAGCTGGTTAGTGGTT
This sequence comes from Agapornis canus, assembly GCA_036873685.1. Lineage (NCBI taxonomy): Eukaryota > Metazoa > Chordata > Aves > Psittaciformes > Psittacidae > Agapornis > Agapornis canus. Next base: position 18,003 of record JBAFWW010064836.1, on the reverse strand, counting down.
ATTTGACCACAGGAGCAGCAGAGGGTGCTATGGCATGGTTTGAGAATGCAGATTGCTTAAAAACAAGTAAAAGGATTCCTTGAAATGCACGACAAGCTGCTGGACTGACATTTTGTCTTCACTTTACCTTCTTTGGTAAAAAAGAAGTATAAAACAGCCCATCACTTTGTTGGATAATAAGTGTATTTGTCCTTTAAAAAAGAATCTCTCCATTTAACAAATGCTTTGGGATGAAAAGAATAATAAAAGCAACCTCTTTCTTCTTTGATTTTAGCATATCTGAAGAGAGCAGCAGTGTCCCCGCTGGTAAAGGTGCAACCAAAGTCAGTCGCACCTTCAGCTACCTCAGGAATAAAATGTCCAGCAGCAAGAAGAGCAAAGTAAGTGCTTCTTGTGACTTATGCAGCCATGAAATACCCATAGGTAGCAGAGATGAATTCTGGTTTTCAGTATGTTCCCATAGGGTGGCATTTATCTCTTTGCCTGACTTCTTCCCTTTTGTGAAGGGAGGGTGGACTGTGGGGTAATAGGGAATAACTACATGGCAAGTCTTAGCACCCCAAAATTGAAATGCACGTGAGATGAGTTTTCCTGTGCAGTGTTTTTGCCTCTTTTTGTCACAGAGTGAAGCTTCATTTATTATAGAGAATAGATTGTTCTCTGGGATGAGGTATGGCTTTGCAGTGATGGATGAGTCTAATTTTTAGAGAACCTGAGAGGTGTTTAATAAAACAAGGGCAGGAGCTGTAAGAAGGGACTGGCTGCCGAAGGCTGTGTTGTGTTTCCCTTTTGTTTCTACTTTTTGCCACAAAATCCCCATGCGCTGCTGGAGAAGTTGCCCAAGCTGTGACCTTTAGTGGTGGCCAATACTTATATTTTTCCCTTTTTTCCATCCTTCAAAACCTGGGATTTAATTTGCGGAAGCTCAAGCACTGCTCAGTACAGCCGAATTTCCTGGAAACAGCATTGGCTACAGAAATAACTACATTAATGCTGAATGCTTCACACACACAGGCTGCTGTTGCCTTAGGTTGTCCCCTGGAGAATAATATATGTTGGAAGGGTTTGGCTTGGTTGGATTTTTCACTTGAATCTCACCTCAGTTCATCATGTCTGACAAGCTAACTGTGTGTATTATGTTAGGTGATGTGAAGCTAATATGTTGGTGAATACTATTGGAAGGCCCCTGAGATGCATAATTGCATATTCTAATGAGTGTCTTAATAGCAAACAGGAAACAAAATGTGGCATAAGTATTGTGCCTATAATGGACTAAGGCTGGGGCTGAAGCATACACATATGGGAGGAGACATGTTTTATCTGCACAAAATAACTTGATTTTAGCTTTTTCCAACATAAGCACTCGATGTTTTAGCCTGCAGTTCCTCTAACATAGCTGGGTTTGTGTGCTCCGATGCTTCAACACATATTTGGATACTTATTTTTGGAAGGCTACATCACTTTTGCAGTGAGGTACCAGCTCCAGTGAGATTGGTCATTCTAGTGCACAGTTCCTCTTTATAGCTCTGCCTTTCAAGATGCAAGCAAGAGGTGCTGCTCTGCAGCTTTAAGACAATGCTGTTCCCTGCTGCAAAGTACAGTGTAAAAATAAAAGATCTGTTTATATAGAAACCTCTGTGCAAACCACTAGTGAGAAGTGATGGAGCACATTGCACAGCCTCGGAAGGAGTCCGGAAATTCATTAAGCGGTTCTTGCACTTTGGGTGTATAATCTCTAAAGCAAGAACTGTAGAGATGTGTGTGTGTGTATACACACACACGCATATACATGCACACAGAGATAAAAGAGATCTGGTTGGGACAGGTGAGAAGATAAAACAGAAGTGCTTTGAGCTCCTTGCTTTTGTTTAAATAAGTGTAATCTGGTTTCACCAATTTCATAATAGTGTCTGAAGCAGTTCATACAGAATTACCCCAAAATCCCAACAATAATGTGCACTACAAAGCTCATATCAGTTCTGGTGATTTTACTAAAAAGCCATAACATTCAAATCAGTTTCTTCTCTGCTTGCAGTGGCGTGTTTGCATTGCATATGTTTGGAAGGCTTCAGCTGCATTTTAAACAATTAAGCCTGAAACTTCTTGGGCACACTGAATTCTGAGAACATTCTGGCTGATGGAAACCTGTAAGAGTTAAAAAGAAAAAATAGCAAACCTTGAAAGAGGAAGTTGGACAGGAAGAGTTGATTGCTGCTGCTGTCTGGGCTGTCAGGAGGGAGAGAGCCTGCAACTTCTTTCCAGCTAGGTTTTACTTCAAACCTGCAGAAATGCACTGTTTCTAAGATGGCTCATGAAATAAAGCATATCTGAGGCTACTAATGACAATGGCTCTTTAAAAAACGGTGTAGAAAGTTGTGTAAAAACCCCTAAAAAATAAAGGGATGTTGGAGTTTGTAACTGCAGGGGATACTGATAGGTGTTTGAATGTATTTACCCATGTCTGGAATGTGCTTTGTTATTTGGGGATTAGTCAGGGAATCTCTTGAAATCAGTAGCATGCACAGATTCGTGTTTGTGAAGTCTAAATTCAAGTTTGTGACAGTCTTTCTCTGTCAATTAGACAAAAAAGGAATACTCATTTTCTTCTTTTGGTAGAGAGTTTCTGGGAAATGACGACAAAAAACCTAGTATGAGTAATTTCTGTTGCCTTGCACAGTTATTAGGCAGTGCAGTGCCACCCAACAGCACTTCAGTGTGTGTATAGTGAGAGATGTAAGTGTTTGAAAGCACTAGGAGACAGGGAATATTTGTGACCTGTAGAGCAGGAGGATCACAAACGCATGAAGCCTTTCAGTCTGGGAAGTCTTCTGCAACACTTTGTTTAGTAATCACTGCACAGCAGCACTGAAGTGTGCTAAAATTCACTTTTTCTGTATCCTAAGCATCACAGAGGGTTTGATTTGCCACCTTCTGCCTTTTAAATGGGTGGTCTCCCATTGGCTTTTGCTTCCTGTAATATTAATCCTCTGTTTTCCTGCCTGTAGCGCTTCTTTAATGTGTTTTTTAGCAGTGGAAGCTGAGGTAGGGCAAGATGAAAGCAACGGCAGAGTAGCTAAAATCATCATCAAGGAAGTTAACAACAATCGTTGGGCCCTCCCCCTTTGCTCAACTGCTTTCTGACTGCTGTGCTGGCAGCTCTGCACCATTGCAATGGGCTGATGCTGGTGGGAAGCAGCTCTCCTGCCCCCAGGGGAAAGGATGTCGATTAAATGGAATAGATTTGCTGAAGTACCTCAAATAACAGTGAAGCTGGTAGGACTTAAGCAGTGGGAGGTAAGAGCTTCATGGTTATTTCGGAGCTGCTGCAGGCCTTGGTCTCTTACAACTGAGCTGCGGTACCCAGCCTGTCTGTTAGTGCCCATGGAGGTTCAGCCATGAAGCTGAGCTTCAAGTCATGGTGGCAGCTTCAGTAGCACAGGAAAATGGGTTTGGTTTTACAATACCTTTTTACAGAAGTTCAGTAACTTGTTACAGGAAAAGAACAGCAAAGAATAAATATAGTCTCTTTTGAGACCTTGTGTTTCAGTGCTACAGCTGGCACCCTGTGTATGAAGTTCACTGTTTCCTCCTTGAAAGTGGTGCACATATTTCCTGTTTTTCCTGGGGTTGTTCAGCCTTAATTAAAATGCTTTTTACAGTGATTTTTATAAAGAGAGGGTGTTATTCCACACTGTAGAATTACTGGGCTTTGCAGTAAGCATCATGTATGTTTAACGTATAAGACAGTGAATCTCCTTTTGGCATTGTAAGCATGAATGTTGTAAGATCTTGCATTGATCATAGGGTGATCTTTTTTCCTGGAGCTTCACAAGTCCTGGGAATAGACTTGGTCAACTTAGTACCATCAGCCAAGGACTAAACTGCAGCATTTTAGCACTTGAATCCTGCCAGACTGGACATGGTTAAAGGTGGGAGGTCAGCAGATGGACAATGGGGCTGTGGAGTTTTACACAGGATAGTGATCTAAGATGATGGCTTACAGGAGGTGGATATGTGCCACAAAGCAGACTCTTCCTGGCAGGTTTTCTGCTTCAGACAGTATTATTCCATACTGTAATGCTCCTGGTTTTGCTTATTTGCAGAACAGAATAGCGTTTGAGGCCAGTAAATAGACTTTCTTTTTATGAGGCTTTGTAAGGAGAGACTCTGACAGTGGCATTTTGCCTGGGGTGTGTTGAGAGGATAGACCTTAGGCTGAGTTACTTATTACCTGAGTGTGTCATCAGAAGTTTCCCTACTGATGACTGCAGAGCTCAGTAGCTCTTTTAACTGCTTCATGGCAGTCACTCACATGGGCTGCTCTCTGATACTTAGCTGTGACATTATTTAGCAAAGGGAATGTGGCATGTAAATAACAAAATGTAAAGATAATCTCATTGAAGCCTGTACCAGTTTCTGGTTAAGCTTCTCTTTCAGATGCCATGAAATCTTCAGTAACAGTTAAAATAAAGATTGTATGGTAACCGTTTTGTAGAGTGGTACATAGAAAGATAATTCAGTTCAAATATGGAGCTTTTCTATGGTGTTTCCTTTAAAAATTGTTTGGGAGAATTCCAAATCTACAAAAGGCTTCAGGTAAAAAATATTCCATATTTTATTATTTACCATTTTCTGTCCCTTTTACAGTAGAAAAGTAAGCAAAAACTCTGCTAAAAACAGGGGAAGCTGCCTGTGCTTGACAGCTTTCCAGAGCTGAGTAGCCCAGAGGTTGAACATGTCTTCTGGAACACAAGATAATCTTTTACAGTCTTGCTACTGTTCCACAGCCTTTCTGTGGTGCCATGTTTCAAGAGTTTGTGAAAGATCCGTGTCCCCAGAACGTTTCACAAGGTTACTTGAGGTTGCATGAAACTGATGAAAAAGTTGGTAGTCAGAAGGAAAATGAAGGTGAAAATACTCTGGCAGTGATGCTGTGCAGGTAGCGAGGAAGAGCTTGTTTTCTCCATTAAAACATGTAATTGCTAAAGCACGAGTCTTACATGTTGGCCTTCAAAATTAGTTGTGTTGGAAGTTTGCTGCACATTGCACACCATGATTGTGTTTAATACAATTTATTGAAAGTACTGAGGAGATTCACAAGAGCCCAAAAGAGGTAAGTCATTACATTAAGCAAATATAACACAAAAGTGGAAGAAAGTAGCTGCTTTCACAACAGAGATTCATCTCTGTTGGCAAGATCCCCATGCAGAAGGGTCTGCAAGTCCATGGTATGTTAATCCATATCCATGGGGGCTGAAAGCTGAAGTTTCAGCAGAGCTATGCACACACATGGCTATTGTTAAGGTGTGAGCTGATCGATATTGTCATAGTGCCAAAGGTAAACACTGAAGAATTTGTAACTAGAGAAGAGACCTCTGCAAAGTAACGCAATGTTTGTTCATTTTTCTCTGGACAGGAAAAAGAGAAAGATAAAGAGAAGACTAAAGAGAAGGACAAAGATTCCAAGGAGAAAGAAAAAGATAAGAAACTGTTAAATGGACATCTCTTCACTGCAACCTCCGTTGTAGCCCAAGCAACCTGTTACCACTGTATGAAACCTTTCAATAAGGATTCGTACTACTGTGCAAGTGAGTTGGGGTTTGTTCCTCCCTTTCCTTTTGTTTTTCGTTAAACCTGATGTGGGAAATGCAAGCATTACCCTTTATTTTCCTCTTCCTTAAGGATGTGGGGTGGGAGGGTGTCTTTAGAGATAGTGATTCATGGAGCAATATGCTGCCTTATGGAAGCTGGATTGAAATGAGTTTTGGCTCTGAGGAAGCGTGCAAGTGTTCCTAAGCTGTGCTCGGACATTACAGCATCCCACAGGGATTTCTGCCCCTGGTTGTTGGGATGTATCAGTCAGCTGGAGAACTTTGGATATTTTGGTTGTTAAGATGAATGGGGGACAGGCAAAGCTGGCTTGTATCATGGCTTTTTATTTCCAGTAAAGAACAAATGTCCCATCCATGTGTAGTGAATTTAGTGTATTGCTTTAGTTCTGTAAAACACTGCTTTTGTGAGCCCTCAGTGAGAACAGCATGACATTCTTTTATACATGAAACTGTAGCACAGTTCAAATGGCAACTACCTGTGTGCATGTGAAGTACATTCAGTACAATGCAGGCAGTGCAGGAACCATGGCAGAGGGTTCCTGCAAGATTGGCGATTCTGTTCTCTTTACTTATCAGGCAGTTTCACATGCCTATGGCTTGATAAGGTCAGTGGCATTTGTCTGGTCAAGAACAGAGTCTTGGCTGGGTTACTCAGTGCCCAAAGCTACAGAATATGCAGGGAAATAAGACATTTTCTCACTGCAGCTCAGAGCTCTCCATTCCTCACTATTAATAATACTAGCCTAGAGATGAGTAAAAGCGTGTATGGGAATTGCTCCCAGGCTGCAGCAGGAAGCTCTGTCTCTTCGTTCTGATAGATGAGCAGTATATGAAACAAGTTCAGTGAGCAGGGAAAGGAGCAGCCAGCTGAATCCCAAATGGCAGTTTGGAGTTTCCTGGAAAAGAAGAGATTTCAGCAAAGTTGTCTGCATGAGACACACTCTGTGTCAACCTGATGGGAACTGGAAGACATCAGTAATTATCAGCTCTCAAATGCATCCTCACCCATTCCCTGCTTGACTTTCTTAACAGCTTCTGAAGCCACTTAAAAAAATCAAATATATCCCAGTTTAAATCTGTGTATCCCAATGAGTTAAAATAATCCAGCAAGACTGTGTGTTTAACATACAGTTTCCTTGATTTTTGAGTTACAACAGAAAATTGCTGTAAGTTTTCTTTGTTAGCCAGAAAATGAATGCCACAGGAAAGTTTGGTCAGGCCCAGACCAGCTCACATCCAAGAGTGGTCCTTTTTCCCATTGCATCTTAAAATCAGTTATTAAATGCCTTGGAAGTGACTGATAACCAGAGGCTGTGTTGTTCCTGTGCTGTTGTAGGCTACTTCTTTACTGCTACCACTGCTGCTCTGTCTACCTATGGATGACTTTTTCTTAATGCTTTTTGAACACCTGGCTCATTTAAAATCAGTGTCTCCACTTTTCAGTGTCACCTCCAGCTTCATAAGCCAGGTTGTCATTGCTGAAAGATTTAGCATGCTCTAAAACAAATGGGCAAGCAAAAAATTCCTCATTTTTTATAGCTATCTGTCTGGCTTCTTTTATTTTTTATAATCAGTGATGCAGAAAACAAGCTTCTGGGGGTTTTAATTCTTAATGCTAGTGGTGTTAGCATTAAGCATTAACTCTTCCTGCATGCTGAAGAGTTAAATTGGAGGAATCAAGCCCCTGAAACCAGATTTTTAGTCTAAAAAAGATCAAAATGCCTTACTGTTAAATGGTACATACAGGCTTTCAAAGCTTGAATGTGAATTAGTGGTTCTGAACCGTCACACTGCCTCTTTTCATGCACCAGGTTCTATCCCTCTTCTTTCTTTGATCTGAAAAATGATACTTCCTGTGAGTTTTTGCAAGAACGTGCAGGTTTCTTCTCTTGCACAGGAAGTTGTGGGACATCGACAGAATAGCAACGCCCTGTGGCCTTGCCCTTACCTCTCAAAATATCAGACCAATTGCTGGCTTTTATTAAGTAGACTCAAATGTGAGAAGTGCTAGGAATATGAGCAGATTTTGTCATTCTGAGCATTGATTTCTTTTTGCTTTCATAGTTCCTCTAGAAATAATTTAGAGCCTTATGCTCACAGTGTAATGTACTCTTAAAATTCATGATCTGTGTTAAAATGTGTTTCCATGAATGAGTGGAAATAACAGGTTTACTCTAAGCTACTGAATCTCAGTATGCTGAGATACTGAGAGCATCTGATTTGTCTTTTATCTGTCAGAAGAGTTAATGTTCCAAGCCCAATTGAAACTCTTTTTCCAGAATTATTGCTAGTAATCTTTGGAAACTTCCCAGAATTCTTCCCAGAAAAATTCCCAGACATCTGCTGGCAGGGATCATGGGCAGACTCAGGATGTTCTGTAAAAGATAATAGCTTTTGCTCTAGCCTATATGCACTAAAGGGTGGTGGTACAGCATGATGCTTTTTGTATTAGTAAATGTGGTTCTGGACTAAAACAGTGACTTCAGTCTGGTTTTGAGCAGGAAGTCCCAACCTCACAAACACAGGCACCTGGCAGATGCTCCTGTTACTTTTCCTGATAATCTTGCAGTACAGCAGCACTTGGTTCCTGTACTTTAGATCTTGGCTATGATATGTCTGAGTTGATGTAAATGAATGTTCCTGTCCTTTTCCTGTCTTTTGGGTCCCGTAAACCTTGTCTTGATGAGAACAGTATTTGTGTTTTCAGAGAAAATACTGGCCTTACGGTTGTGTTCTGTTTCTACCTCCTGCTTCTGCTTTGCACATTTTCTTTCAGAAGGATGACTCCATCTTTTCTCTTTCTCTCTTTTTAAATGTAAGACCCACTGGAACCCTGGCAGCTTAACCTTGTATTGATTTTTAAACAGAATTTCCTGTTAAATTCCATGAGGAAACCATGTTAACAAACAAAGAGCTAATTATCCAGGAAAGCAGCCCTGTCTCGCAGTATCTGTAGCTGCTCATGTAAACCACCATGATGCCTGAAAGCTGTAGTTCTCAGTTGTGCAAGATAACAGTTCGGATTAGAAATGGCAAAACCTGACCTGATTCTGTGTTTTGTTGTTTAATCAGTGGTGGGGGTTTTATGTTTTTGACAGACTGCAATGCAATTGTTCACAAAGGCTGTAAGGAGAGTGTTGCTTCTTGTGCAAAGGTCAAAATGAAGGTAAGAGATCCATCTACTTTACTGAATAAACAAAAAGGTTTAAACAGCTTAGCATGCGCATATATAACATCTTCTACCATACATCCCAAAATTCCCAGCGTGTTGGAAAGAACTTCGGCCCCTTTGCTATAGTGAATAACATCCCTAAGCTCTCCTGCAATTCCCCAGAACCACTTGTTAATACAGAGTTGGCCCTGTGAGTGTGTGAATGCTACAGGTCAGCATCACTGGATATTTGTTTCCTGAGATACATAGGAACTTTATGGTCTGTCCTGTGCTTCAATTAAAAGAACCCTAAAATAACCAAAACCAAACCAGCAAAACACTTCACTGGCAAAATTCAGGGGTGTCCAGAACCCTTAAATGTTATATCTTAATTCTCAAATGCTGTCATGCCACATTAACCTGTTACATATGTATACTGTTTATATGAGGAATGTGCAGAATTTGCACTTGCCCCAGATGTGAGGAACCTCTTGTGCCGATGGTTCTCCAAGCTGGTGAATGGTTATACAAGTATAATCACAGAATCACCAGGTTGGAAGGGACCTCTAAGATCATCAAGTCCAACCCATGCCCTACACCTCCACTAAACCATGCCCTCAAGTTCTATATCCAATCTCTTTTTAAACACATCCAGGGAATTTTGGTTTAATTTTTGGTTCTTTTCAGTATTGTCAGCACTTTGTCGTATCATTTGCTGCACATTTCTCCATCTTATTTTGTCCATTTCATTGATGACAACTGGAGGGGGGCTACATGTGTGTGTGATTGTGATTGCATGCAGGTAAGTATATAGATATGTTACAGACACATAGAGCCAGGAATTATCTATTGTGAGAGGATTCAGAATAAAACATAGCTTTTTTGTTTGACTTATGTGACAGCCTGATGGGAAAAGCGAAGAAGAAATTACAGTGAATTTCATTTTTTTTTCAGCCACAGAGAGGGATGCTGCAGGCACATGATACCTCTTCATTACCCACAGTAACCATGAGAAACAAAAGTAAGAAAACTTCCTTTCCCTCTGCTTTGGTGATGATCTCTATTTGCTATTCTTAGCTGTTCTGGGAACTAATATCCAACACTATAAAGGATGAGCATTTATTGAAGCAGGAATAAGAGCATACTTTATGCATGATAAGCAGTGTTTGGGGTTTCAGTATTTGAACTGAAGCCACACAGAGCTCATACACTTCTGCAGTGTCCATGTAGCTGTAAGCAGATGTAGTCATGCTAGATCTAGAACAACTTACTTGACTGAAAGCCTACAGCTGGTAAGTCCACAGAATCTGGAAGATGAAGCCTATGTCCATGGTATCTGACATTGGAAAGAATCAAACTAGGAGTATTATATTACAGAAATTGTTCATATTCCAAGTCATAAAGATCCTTGCTCACAATACTTTGTTTGGTTTGCTTGGTTAATTAAATAGTCTTACGCTTTGATACAGTAAAACCAGAAAGTTTAATTTTGAATAGGAGCGATACTAACAATCTCTTCCTGGGTGCACTGAGATACACACTGCTCTGTGGGCCTACCCTGTGTGACTGAGGTCAAAGAGTAGGAGTCAAACAGCCCATATGGGTTTTGTAGTGCCATGATTCGATAAGCTTACCTAGTAATAGCTTGGAGATCACTAGGTGGAACCACACTGTATGATACAGATGTATCCACTGTGGTGCTTACCATCAAATTCAGAGGTATTGCTCCAGAAGCAGAAACGCATGTGAAGAAGGGAAAATCTGGAATAAATATGGAAAAATTAGTTCAAGGTGTGTTGTAGTATAATGAGATAAGGATTGGCATTTCTCTGTGGTACATACTGATAGAGAAAGCTGTCTCAAAAGTTCAATCAGAAGCAGGGAGACGTATATAATTATAGGATTGGGGAAACTAAAAACCAGCATAGTAGATTGTTACATATGGTTATTTGTCAAATAAAATTAAGTTCTATTTCCCAAGTGTATGTTCCTGGACTTGCACATCCCACCTAGATCTTTTCACCGTAGTGCAACGCAGCCAGCTCTGCACAGGGGTGGTTGTTCTTTCCTTCTGTATGGCTGCTCCCAACAGCTGAGATCTCTTGGTGATGGCTCTAGAAAGAAAAGGAAGTGAATTGCAGAACCTGGTCTGAGTCATCATCCTCACAGTTATCCATGCAGCTACAATGCCAAGTGCAAGGTCCTACACCTGGGTTGGAGCAATCCCAGGCACAGTTACAG
>JBAFWW010064830.1:0-19544 GCA_036873685.1 Agapornis canus | reverse complement strand
GAACTAGATGATCTTAAGGTCCCTTCCAACCCTAACTATTCTATGATACTATGATTCTATGATTGCTGCACTTGCATTGCTTGTAAGGCTTGTCCTCCACTGGTTCGGGTGGTTTCTACTATAGTAATTCCTGTAACATGCAACTCAGATCATAGGTCACAATAGTTTGAAGTTTGAAGTTCTATTACAGTCTCCACCTCTTGCCCCTTTGGACCAGATCATAGGATTTAACATTGCAGTGAACTTCTCCCCTTGCCTTTGCACCAGCTGGGACTTCCCCACAAACTGCAGCCCCTTAGGGTTGTACCTGCTCCAAGTGGAGCCTGATCTATGAGCCACAGTCTCTCCAGGGGTATAGACTTATCCACAGCCACAGTAATTTTGAAGAGCATCAGCTCCAACACAGTCTTACCCATTGGCCACAACACCTTCAGAGATATGCCTGCTCCAGTGCGGCCTTATCTGTGGCCAGTCCCTTCAGAAGTAAATCTGCTCCAGCATGGCCTTACCCATGGCTGCAGTCCCTCCAGGGTGTACCTGCTCTCTTGTGGGCTTGTCCATGGCCACATGCTTTGAGGTGCTTGACCTCATGCACGGCCACTGATACTTCAAGGTGTACCTGCTGCAGCATGGACTATACTTGGGCCACAGTCCCTTCAGAGGTATACCTGCTGCAGCAAGGGTATAACTATGGCCACAGACACCTCGAGATGTACCCACTCTGGCATGGGCTTATCCACAGCCACAGATGCTTTGAGCTGTCCTGCTCCTGCATGGACTCATGCACAGGTCCCAGCTCCTTCATGTAAGCTTTCAGCTCACTCTGGAGCTCCAGCCTGTCAGTCCCACAGCTCAGGAACAGCAGCAATGCCCTGCCCTGGCCATGTGCCATGGCTGTTATCAGGGTGTTCCCAGACACAGCACAGTAAGACAGACAAGCAGTACAGTGCACAGTGAACAGTGAAAGCAAAAAGCAGCCACTGACCAGCACTAGGCTCTAGTCTACAGTGAGGCAAGTAAGTCTCATGGCAAGCGCAGAAGCTTGTAAATTACTAGCCAAAAAGGATTGTCATGGTTTAACCCCAGCTGCCAAATAAGCACCACACAGATGCTTATTCACTTTTCACAGTTTAATAGGTAAAGCAAAAGCTTCATGTACAAGCAAAACAGAATGAGGAATTCATTCACCACTTCTCATTGCAGGCAGGTAATTGACTTCAAGAGCTTCCTTCCAATTGATTATTTTCATGATTCGTCTCTATTAGTTGTCCAAGTCCTTGTTTACTTTAAAGTTGGCTCCTTGTCATTACAGCACATGCTTTTCTGTTCACATTAATCACCTTTCATTGTTTCTCTGAGGCTAGAGAAAGTTCTGCCATTTGACATTTCACTGTGAGTGTTTTTCAGGCTCTTGGTGCTTTGCCAGGGATCATAGAGGAATATTGGGGTAGAATTAGACCTGCTGTATCCCCTACTACTATTATCCACACTCAATAGTAGACAAAAACAAAGTCACTCTCTGCATACATTAACCAAATCTACCTCATTCTCTCTTTGCAGGTCACTAGAATAGGAATAAATCACTGAAACAGATTGTGGTTTTACTACCTTGACAAAACACCCCTAACTGCTTTCACATTTTGAGTCTAATGTCCACCTTTTATCAGCGACAAACAGACTGAGCAGAGGCAATTACTGCCCTGTAACAGTCTGTGGAGAGGTCAACAACACACTTGATGTCCTTCCATCAGTCACATGAGTAAGGGTCATCTAGTAACTGAGGCTAAAAGTTTCTGGGTCACTCAGCATTGCTGTCTAAAAAGAGGGGGATCTCATGCAATGAAGTCAGAAATAAAATGAGTTGGTGTGTGACTTTTGACTGAGCAACTACCTGCAGTCTCTTCAAAAGCATTTGCTGAGGATCAGTTACAATATCACAGGGGCAGTTACCATGAGCTAGTGCCACCTGGGTTTCCTGCAAGGTGATGCTCATGGTCCTCAACGTGCTTTGCTGGGTATTGTGTGGTATTTGTGAGCACAGTCACTGCTGGGATCTTTTTGCCAAGGTAGAAAGCAATTGTGAGGCTGGAAATATCTACCCAGATCATGCTCTCTAAGCAGTTGTTCAGGGTCAGTGCAGAAAGCTGCATTTGTGAGAGCTGTAGTTTCCTTAGTCTTAACACAATATGGCACAAACTCACCACGTTTTGTTACAAGATGGGCTGGAAAGGTGCTGCCCTGAGTGCAGCTGCCTTCAGCTCCAGTGAGACAGCAGGAGAAAGGAGGTTATGTGCCATAAAAGGACCTTGAAAGTTCATTAAGTTGGTTTTAATTTGGTCAGTTTTACCATGGAGGCTTTCCTACTCTTCCAGACACAGTCACCACTGCGAGTTTGTGAATCCATGCATTTCTGTAAAGTATGAGGGAAAAATGAAAGCAAAAGCAACTTCAGTCTCTTTATTATATGGTCCACATTATGGAAATAATTAAGAATAACACATAAAACTAATCAAGGATTAGTTTTAGTCAGTGTCATATTGGCATTTTGCAATTTCTTTTCTCAAGGCAAAAAAGAATTTTCAAGCGTTGGTCTATCCTAAACTGTCAATAAGCACCTCAGGCAACTATAGTGTTGGGATTCTGAAGCCTGTACAAAGCACACCGCTGGTAAATGCTTTGCTAAAACAGTGGGCAAGCAAATACTAGCAAACCAGACATCACACCATAAATACAGCACCAGAAGTATCACCGTGTGTGACTGGCACTTATCTATGCTGACAGTTCAGTAAATTGTCAATGTGCAGGCAGATATTGGAGGACTCACCATGAGATCATCATACTGATTTTGTATATGTAATGGATGCCCAAGTTTACTGTGAGAGAAAGGATTCTAGCATATCAGTAGTCATTAATGTGTACTAAAATGACCTGATATCCAATTGTTTTAGAGTATGAGCACTGCAGTTCTTTAGGCTTCAAACTCTAAAATCAGTAAGGAACCTCGGCATTTTTCAGATAGATATAAAGATCCATTATGGAACTAGATGTTTTCTCATAACTGTAGGCCTTTAGTAGAAAATCGTCAGGTCATTTCTTTGCCTGCAAAACTCACACATCAAATCTGGTTTGGCTCCATCTACAGACTGATTTACAAATTGACTGTGATACATTCACCTGCCACATCTCTACATTGTGTAAGAGACCAAAAGGTATGTGGAGTTGAGTACCTATATTTTATGCTTAAATTACTATGGGTTCTTAACCATGTGCCCTGTCTTTTCCCAGCCACTCGTAGAGTGTGAACCCCACAAAACATGCATGCTCAAAAGGGCTTCTTTTTGTCAAAGTGAACTTTCAGAAAATGACCAAAGCTTTCTGCAGAGGTGACAGCTTCACATGTGCTCTGATACATCCCACTTCATAGGTATTCAGCAGCATGCCAACAATATAAATACAGGAACTGCATTTCACTTGTTGAAGGTTCCAGCCGGATGTTGGCAGCTTTTGGACTAGGGGCTGTTTTCTCTTCCCAACCAAAGCCTGCTCTGGATGCAATTTTAATGGAATTCCATGTAACTAATAGTAGTATTGCTGCATCTCAGTCTAAGCACAATTGTTTGAAATAAAGCTATTTCAACACACTAGAGCAATTGCCTCTCCATAGCCTTCAGCTACTCGCAGCTTTGTACAGGGGGATTACCAGGAGGAACATTTCTACAGTATGTTACTGCAGAAGGAGCCTTTCTGTCTGATGGAGCTGTCACCACCATTAACTCTGGCATCTAGATAGGATCCTGAAGGTCTTAAAGACCCAGTAGCTGCTCATACTACTTCTGTACTACAAATACACAGGTTGAAGTTCAGCACTTCAAGAGGGGCATTGCAGATGGTTAAGTGAGAGGAATCCTTGGGAAAAATAATCTGCGGAGGGAGAACTTCATCACCCTGATTCCTCGCTGGAGAAAAGTCCTGCTTTTCTTCAGGGATACACAGGCCTTTTCTACAGATTTCATTCCATTTGCCATGCAGAACAACTGCTACCCACAGACATTTATCTATTCTGTTCAAACATGTCATCTAAAAGATAGAAAAAATTGAATACTGCCTTTTTTCAGAAGTGACAGTTTATCACTGAGAAAAAAATATATATTCACTCCAAAAGCTCAGCTTCTGAGCACAAGTTTATTCCCATTGCAAAATCTTGTTTCAGGAATGCTCAGATTGAAAACATGATAAGAAACTAAATACTAGAATCACAATTTCCATTCTGAAAAGCACAGTTCAGGCAGAAATAGGTCATTTTGCTCAGCACGCATGTCTTGTGAAAGAGGAAAAGAAAGCAACAAGGGAATTAACAGAAACAATCTCTGCATTTAACAAAATGTGCATTTAAATCCAACTACATATAAATGTTTTCAGTGTAACATGATACACTAAGATTATATTTTAAAGATCACTTGTTTGTGCCATCACTTGATTTACAAGATCCCTTCATTTTAGTTTATAGTTTCCTCAGTACAATAACAATCTTCCAGAAAGTGCTAGTACAGCATCCGGAACAAAAACTCTGCAAATTTATCTCAGGTTTTGGCTCGCTACTCTGACACCACTGATTACTCAGCTAGATTACTTGAATAGTGGAGAATATGTGGGCTTGGTGAAAAGAAGCATGTTAAGGGAAGGGATAGAAATTAAAAGAGTTGCTGCATTCCCATTCCCTGCTTTTTTCACAGCTTAAGTTTTCACAGAACCCAGGACTAAAAACTGTAAGAAAAGAAGCCAATTTAAATAAAAGCAAATAGTAAGCAACTTTCAAAAGAGGGCCTTGATTGTTTAAATATATGAAAAACAACAGACCTAAGGGGGAGTAGTCCAAGGATACGGCCCCTCTTATGGTCCAGCCCAACCCTCACTCCAACTTAAAACTCTGCTGTCCCAGACCTGGCTCTGGACCCAGTTCCCTTTGCAGATAGGTACTTAAATGAGTATCTAAAGTCTACCTATTTGCTTAGTCCTACAGGACTACCAGAGCCAAAACTGTCTCCTAAAATTCTCCTACTGTGCTTGTCCAGAGTAATGAACATTTTGGCAGGACAGAGAAAAATCTCTGTATTTATATCAAGTTTAAATTTATTTGACATCCACAATAGATGTCTACAAACCAAAAGACACTCTAGCCAGTAAGATAACTCGGACTAGATGTAATAAATACTGAGTTCAAAAGAAAGCATAACCATTACTCAGAAAAGCTCTTCTTCTAAGAAGTGTAGGTCAGTTTTGCTGCAGCCCGATATATGTGAATGTGAACCCATCTCAATCACCAAAAATTACTGAGTACACACAGATGACCTCTTCCCAGGTAACATGCTAGACTGACTAATACTTTAAAAAGAGCACAGGCCATTACCACCTTTCCAAGTACCTCTGAAATCCTGAGTCAGGGATTCATGTTCAAGACAACTAAATCCAGGACAGGATTTTGGAGGGTGAGTCCCAACCCCCTGCAAGGATAGCTCAGCTGGGGAGTTGGGAGAGGGAGAGGGCAATCACAATGGTAGTTTCACAGGTACATCTCCCTGTTTGTGTCCATAGAGACCTGGTTTCACAGCCTCACTGGCACAAACCCCATTCCCAGCCACAGCCACTGGCTCCCTGACACCACTCAGAGACTTCCTTCCAGACTGCAGATTCTCCTCTCGTTCCTGCAGGCTGTCTTGGCTCCATTACCAGCCTGCCAGGTAACCCCTGGCAAGCCATGTTGTCTGTGTACGTCTGTTCTCCAGCAGAAAGAAAAGCATAGTACTGGTATCAGTGGTAGAGTACTCTAAATCTGCTAAGGACATTGCAACACAACAGCTTTAGAAAAGGAAAACTGTAGGACAGTAGCTATAAACATTTAATCTTCATTTGGGAAAGCCAGGGACTGCAATCCAACAGAGTAGAAATGAACACCGGAACAGCAGAAAGCCAGATGTTAGGACAGAGAGACTAGAAGACAGTTAACTCAGTCCTCCCTCACAAGGTATTACAAACAAGCTAGCCTGGAAGTACTGCTCAAAACACATATTTTCTGGAGTTATTAATTTCATTCTACATTGACCCAGTTAATTTTTAGTTTTGTAGAGTAAGTAAAAGAAAAGAAAAGGATTAAAGGAGTGGTAGAACTTTTGTCTACCAAGTTTCATGTCCTCAGGATACTTACTTAAGAGCAGTAGTTTCAGATATAGCCACAAGAAGAAAAACAGCAGAGATCATGCAGAAGCTTCAAAGAACCATCAGACTCTAAACTGGCAATCATGAAAACTAAACCATAATGACAATAAAAGTAACCTCATCTACCAGTTAACACTCTACCCAAATCAGAGCTAGCCCTTGTAAGTAAATGCAGCACATCCTGGCTCCTTTAGTCTCCTAAAGAATGCTAAAGAGCTAAATACTACTATATAATCACTTTAATTTCTTCTTAATACATAAAAAACACTTCCTATGCCCAACTGTCACCCACTATTTACACTGCTTTCATTCCTGATGGCTTCTTCCACAAAAGGTGTGTGTGTGTGCATTAATAGACCATCTGTATAAAGAAAAGCTTCACCCAACTTTTCTTTCCTCTTTCACAAAATATATTGCAGTAGTAGTAGGAGGGGATAGGGAGAAAAAAGAAACCAGGTTAAAAAAAAGTAGTTGAAATTATATTAGGGTTGGTACAAAAACCTGCCAGCATTACTATCTGCTACAAGAACAAGTTAAACTTGTTCTCTGGCAGTTCAGTTGTGCTAAATAACACTTGGCAAAAGAAGTTGAAGGAAGAAAAAAAGAAAGGTCTGTTTATCAAACTAAAACTAGTGATGCTTAAAGCCTTTCCTGAATCCCATTTTCATACTTGTCTTGGCTCAAATATCCTATTTCTTACTATCTTGAAGGATTTGTTATAATGATGTGTGATATACAGTATTAGTATCAAAAATTTAAACATGCACTGTGCTGAAATTATTAGGTACTACTGCAGTATTCTATACATGAGATTCAGAGTGATCGGGACTTGAAAACTTCAATTGGATTTTACTGCGCAATAAAAACCAAACAAACAGAGTATAATATTGTGGATAACAGACACCATCAGATATGGTAGGGTGCGGTAATCCCTGCACAGCCTAACAAAGTGCAGTAGGAGTGGAAACCTGCCACGGGCAGAGCTTCATGGCACTGCTGCAGAGCCGGGGCATGCACCAGGTGGTCAGTGGCACTCCAGGCACACTCCGAACACTAGTTAAGTTGTGCAAAACGCCTCTGACTGCCAGAGCAACTCAGGACGGGAAGCATGGAAAGCATGTGGCATTCTGGCTAGTTAAACTGGATTTACAGCCCCTCTGCACTGCCAAAACAGTGCTAAGCAAGCAAAGAGTAATGCTGCTGCTTACATCTCCCTCTGCTCCTGCTTCCTCCTCTACCCTAGATTTCACCTCACATGTGGCTTCTTCCCCATATACACCCCATGGCCCTAAGACTGCACACTCCCCTGTTTCTCCCTGTTTCCTCCAACCAAGTGCCTACTTATTTCATAATGAAACATATTCAGTGCAATGAAGAGTTTATATGAAGAACTACTTAGCAGATAAAAAAACTGATAAAAACCCCTGCTTTCTTGGAGTTTTTTATCTTTAGAAAGATACTTCAGGGGAAATTGCTTTTACAGCTCTCAACTTTGGAAATTTGCTCTTACTTGCAATATGACTAAGGTCACAGGTGCTCCACATTTTCATGGATCAGGCTAGAAATGGCTGGTGTCATCATCTACAGGCAGACTGAAAAATGATAGGAGCTTTGTGTAGAAAATTGCTTCTGAACAACCTTTTTTACTTAGCAAATCCATGAGCTCAGTACTTGCTTTTTCAGCTTTCAGTCATGACAAAAGAATAGGAATACTCATGCCAAGGTTAGGAACTTCACAAAAGAAAACTGGCGCAACCACACTGAAGATCGATGACACAGAAATTCCCACTACAACATACACCTAATGAAACTTGTTGAGAAGAACATTTCGCTTGGAATTTGGGAGGCTAAAATTTTGTTCCCTCCTAATTTGACTGCAGATTTGTATTTGTCTGCTCTGCAGTTTCCAGGATCTCCTCTGTGCTTTAGACTTTGGCACAACTTCAATAAGGAGTAACATGCAAAGATTTTCTTACAGTTCTGGGGACAGGACAGTGTTCTTGAAACTGGGAGATGGAAAGAATGGTTTGAACAAAACCTGTGTATCTTACTTCCTAAGTGCAAGCAAACTAGTTGCTATAAGAAGCAGATACCACTTTGCTAGCTGGGGTCTCAGAATTGACAGTAAACCCTGCTTCTCTGAAAAACACACAGGTCCCAGTCCTGAGGAGAGAGCGGTGTGATATGGATTCCAAATGGCTGAAAGCCGTAAAGCCCATAAAAGGTACTCAAAGCCCTGCCATTCCTCCCCTGAGCACTATCTACGCTGAGGTTCAGGTGAATTTAGTGCTGCATTAGCCCAAGTTCCCTTGTGAATCACATTACACTCACTGCTGCCATTCTGAATTTTACTCTGACCCTTAAAACAAGTCTCTAACTTGTACTCCTTAAGTACCTGAAAAACCTGCATTTAGTAACTTCTGCTGAGTAAGAAAGGCTCCCAGAGTTCCCACAACAAATCTCCCAGAAGTACAGCATGAGTTTCAAAGGAAGAAAAAAACCCAAACTTCTATTTAGAAATGAGCGCTGACAAAGACTCTGGCACACCACTGGTTAAGTGTCTAATTGTTCCATTAAAATTGTTTGCTTAAAGCCAAGATTTATCTGGCTTTGATTTCAAGACATTTCATCCTATTATAGCTTTGTTACATCAAAGGACTCTCCTTTATCAAACTACTTTTCTCCATGGAGGTAATTATAGGTAGATACTCATTTCATAACCACATCTGCCTTTCAAGTAAGCTCTCTGAGCATTACAAGGCATGTGCTTGATTTTTGGCACAAGAACTGGATACTGTATTTGGCACTAGTGTAAGCACTGGAACAAAAGTAGTATTACCTCCCCCATGGCATCTGATATTCCCTTTTTAATGCATCCAAGAATTGCATTTGGCCAAGTGGGAGCTTACGTTCAGCTGACTATCCGTCATGTCTCCCAACTTTCTCTCAAAACACTGATTCTTGGGACAGCCTTCCATTCTGTTTCCAGTTTACACTTGGTGATAGTGAAACAGGCTGTACAAGCTGGACACCAGCAAAGAAATGAACAGCAATTAACTGCAAAGCCTATAAATCTTCACCTCCCTGAAAAACTTGAGTTGTTAGTGTTTCAAAGTCTCCTGCTGCCTCTCCAAAGGCTATTAGGTAAAGCTTCTGGCTTCGGTTCTGAGGGAAAAAGGAAGATGTTGGTCATTCTGAACAAGGATAAGAGTTCATTGAAATTTTATTCTAGAATGCATCAGCAGCTGGCAGTTATGGACAGTGAGAAATCAACAGCATGTTCACAAGAACCTGAACTTTGTCACAGAATGTTAACAAAGGATCTGCACTATATACTGTTTGGGGACCAAGCGATTGTCTTTATTAGCTACATTTTTCACTCAAATTACCTCATAAATTCTCTAAAATGTACTGTTCATGCATTGAGTAATAACCAGATCGTGCCTCACAGTGCATATTCTGACCTTAACTATTGGATCATGAACAGTTTCTGTAATTGCCTACTATGGTACACGCATGAAGAGTAACATTAAAACTCCTGAAAGCAATGCTGGTATAAAGTTGATCAACTACACAGGGTTACCAGCTTAAACAAAGCTATGCTTTCATGTGAGTTCCCACACTATGTAACAACATTCTGCAGCAGTCATTTGAACTTGCATTTCAGAGACAGGTAAGGAAAATGAGTTGCTCAAGTACCCTGAAAACCAAACTACCTTTCTCCTCACTAACACTTCAGTGTGTGTGCTCCTTAAAACAAAATTCGGGACCTATGGGGCATTCTTATCAGGCCTTGTCTGATATGATTAACTTCACCAGCTAATCTTTTATTCTCTATACCTATCATACAAAGTTTGCTATCCATTCGCATGGCTCTATTATATCCATGAAAAACTTTTCTGCTAATATGAATGAAAGGGAAATAACCAAGAACTTTGTAGCA
Source organism: Agapornis canus (assembly GCA_036873685.1). Classification (NCBI taxonomy): domain Eukaryota; kingdom Metazoa; phylum Chordata; class Aves; order Psittaciformes; family Psittacidae; genus Agapornis; species Agapornis canus. The sequence continues at coordinate 9,388 of JBAFWW010064830.1, read as the reverse complement.
AAGTAACAGAACTCTACAAATTGAAACAAGGATACTGAAGTCAAAACTTCTCAGATACATCAATTTCATTGCCCATTGGTGCAGTTTTAAGCTTAAAGGAGCCAGACTACTATTATAAGATCACAAGATAGAAACTGGTGCCTTCCATTAACAGCACAAAGTTTTTATTATAATTTCCACCATTTCTTTTCCCCTCATCCAGCAACTTTATGGAAATTTACCGGATCAGTCTGTTTATCACTTTACAAGAGATGCCTAACAAATTAAGTGGTTCCATGATTTTCATTCACTCATTAAACCCTTTCCAAGCACCTTATCAGTAGTCCAGTTACTTGCACTGAGTAACTGTAAGGAACTGCCAAGTTCTTCTCACTTGGCAGTTATCTTAAAGGGACAAAGGTGTTGGCACTTCCATAGTTAAGGCAGAATCTGCATGACCAGATTTTGGAGCTCAAGTCACAATTGTCACTTCAGGTTTCAGAATTCAGTTGTTCAAAGGATCTGAAAACCCTCCAGTGTCCAAACACATTAACCAAAAAACCACATCCACTATTTTCAGTTAAGCCCCCATCATAACTGGCAATTACTTAAAATCAAAACTAGCTTTCGGCAAGCTTTATAGTTTTTGTGCAAATGGGAAAAAAATAATCAGTGCCAGTGATTTTTAAGTGGACATCCTTCACTAATAAACTATGTACATACAGCCTGCCTGTCACTGAGAAAAGCTCATCAGAGCAGAGGCAGCTTGCTGAGCTCTTGTACCAAACCCCTCATCATCAGGCTAAAGCTCCATCACTGAAGTGCTCACAACACAAGCAGTCAGCCTAAACACAAGCTGAAATACGTGTTTTACTAGTCCCCGGGTTTCTAATGCGTCCTCTGCCAGACCTGCATGCACAATATCAACAACTGTCCATACCCTCATTAATCTCCACTTCTGTAATATCTGAAATAAAACTCTGCAAACAAATATGAAGTGGAGTAATTATTTACAATTTACAATTATTACAAATTTACAATTATTTACAATGTGGAAAAATTCCGCTACTTCGTAAAGTGCTTTGTGTTTCCTCTGGTAAAAAAAAAATCCCTGAAGATGTTCAGAGCTGGAAGGAATTAGTCAAGATCTTGATTTTAAGTGAAGAACAGATTTACCCTTACCTCTTCTTTACATACAAAAATTTTGCACAGCTTCCTGTTATACTATGACTACACAGGAATCCTGCCCACTCAACAGCACCCAGCTCAGTCACCTGCTGTACTTTTAATTGCTGCCACACTAAGCCTAATGTGTTGAAGGTGAAAGAGTATTATCTGTACACTTACTTCAAACTACACATGGTTACATTTAAATTACAGTTAAATCAGCAACTACCTCCACAAGAGGATTACAAAATGAAACCAATCGAGACAACACTGTTTTGTGCAAGATGGTTTTATTAACAGACCAAAGTTTGCCGCGGGGCATCTGCATCTGAAAGGCAAAAAAAAAACCCAAAGTATTATTAGACACATGTAAATCTGAAGCTATTTTGGACACACAAAGAATTAATGCATTTCTACAGTTCATCATTTGGGCTGAAAGTACTAATTTTGTTTAACTGAATTTAAGATTTCAATAGTCTTGCAGACAGTAACTAGCATCTCTTCACTCAAAACTCAAGTGCCGGAACTACAGAATAAATATTTCTGCTTTGAACTACTGGTACCTATTTTCCTATTTGTCTACAAGCTTAACAGGGAGAACTCGACACTTAAAAGACATACTGAGGCACTGTGAGTATTCTAACTTTTGTGGCAGGTAACTATTTTCATCACATTTTATGGACATACAAAAATGAAAGTCAAAAAGACTTAAGACCAGTTCCCATAAAATTTGCTTGAGAACTAATGAAATTCAGTATTTTGTCAATACTGGACTGTCAAAATTTGGTATCAAGTAATACACTGTTTTTCACAACCTATCTGAACAAGTTGGTACTGGATGTCTTTTTATTTTTTAAAATTTAAGACTGTGACTTAAATATAAAATTAAGACGAACAGCAGGAAACCATCTGCATATGGGGAAGAGGAATACATACCTTCAGATATGACAGTACAGAGTATTACCACTACTTTAGCTGCCCATTGCCTCAGCAGAAACTACAACATTCTGCTTGTTTTTATGTGTAGGTTATTTGTATTTCAGGCACGTACTCTATTTGACACAGTAGGAAAACAGTGGTAATATGAAGTGCAGCAGACCAGATCAGTTTCCTTAGCTTTATACCAGAGGTCTGTCTGTTCGCAGTCCAAGCAGCCAACTGCTTGTAAGCATGAGGAAAGAAACTGCAAGGTCACTTCCTAAATTGAAAGACAGATTAAAGCCCTGATGTCTGCTACCTACATGGGATGCTGAGCTAGAAGTCCAATGAAAAACACAAGCAACCAGCTGAATATCTGTAGTTTCTCTGCCAATGCATTACTCCTCTGACAGGCATTTATAGACACTGCAGTAGCGAACTAGAAGCTTTCTTCCTGTAGAAAGGGAAGAAACTCCTCAAGACCACCAGCATACTTCTGGTGTCTGGCAGAAAAGAGGGAGGAAAAAGGATCCACACTGACAGAAAAGCTGCAGACTTTCAATGAGTAACAGCAGTTTCCATCTTATGCTCAGAAACTAGACAAGAGAATGAAGTGAAAGTAGCTTAGCTCAATCTTGGTTATGATGCCTCATTCTAACTTAAGGGAAACATCTGCTGGTACTGAACTTTTAACAGTCTATGCCACCAGCAGCACAATTTCTACAAGAAAGCTAGTATAAGTAACATATCTCCTCAGGCACCAAACATTACAGCAATTCTGCTTCTCAATGTTGTCCACTTCTTCCCAGAGTTGAGCTAAAAAGCTTTACAAGAACACTGTTCCCAGTAAACAACTATTTTCCTAAGCACAAGTTTCCATGTGCCATGTAACCAAGTGCTTTAAAACTCTGCTGCTTCACAGCTGGAGCCAACAAAGCAGCATGCAAGAAGCTTGGGGCAGCAGAAACTAAGAAGAGCCTACAAAAGAGCTTCAAGGAAAAAAAAAAACTGCCAGGCAAATGGAAAGATATTTCCTAAGTTTCCTTCAGCTCCTCGGACAGACAGCAGACCTTCATAAGCTCAATTTGCCCTTCCTTGTTGGCTATAAAGGCTTAGAATAACCTTTCAAAAAATCGTATCTCTGAGAACTCCCACAAACAGCAACTGCACCTGTTTAAGGCTGTAAAGTCACATCACTACCCACTGGTTTTTTTTATTAACCAACCCCCTGGAAGTTAGGAATTCCTAAGTAAACTGCACATCTTATTTTTAAAAAACACACACCCTCTCGAACATGCAAGCAAACAAACATAACACAACACCCCCAAACCCAAACCAAACCAACCAAAATCCTTTCCTTGGGGAAGACTGGGTCTTTGTTACTCTTTCCAAGCACTCCGATACAATAAAGTTTTCCTAAATTCCAGCACAGTTGTCATACCACAAAGGCATTTATCCTTGATTGAAAATAAGATATGGGCAACACCAAAGCTACTCTTGTGTGTAAAGAGAAGTGGAAAAGTCAGTGGGAAGTATGAGAACTAAATTAAAAAAAAAAAGACAGTTTTAGCTTTGAATGGCAGACTTCTTATCAAAGCAGAAACAGCAGAATGACAACAGCAGATGGGAACACAGATTGTTTGAACTAGATACTAACTTCAGGACTCAGCCATCACTGTCAAACTGCTTTAAGTATTAAAAACCCTCCTATTTCTAAAGGGTACACTATTCAAATGGGCAAATTAGACTTTCAAAATTACCATCTTGGTTATGTTAACATGAAAGCTTAAGCTGAATCATTTTGAAGCTTGAAGCTGAAAATTTCTACCATTAATATGGCCTAAATTGGTGATTTAATTTCTCCCAGTTCTGATCAGGTTGTTAGAGCAGAAATAAGACAATCTGAAAAAAAATAAAACCCAAACCAAAACCCCCACTACTTGCAATCACAAGGCCTTGATTATATTGAGAACTTATTAATGAGAACTGAAAATTTTAGCAGAGATCAAGGCTTCTCCATTATAAAACCCAAGTAAGTTTTAAAACAAGTTATGGGTGAAAAGTTATTGGTAATACTTAAAACTTCCTAAACATACCACCTATAAAGAAGATTTAACACCTTTGGAAATGTTTTAAGCTTTAGTAAGATTTTAAAAATAAAACAGAACATGATAATCCAAGTAGTGGACTGTAGGTATCTGATACTGTAGGTATCACCCAAGCATGAGTGAGTACGTATTAAACCTGAACCTTCAATCAGTAATGGCAGCAGCCTACACAGCAGAGACGGAACAATGTCATAACCTTTGGTAACATCTCACCATTAGTTCATCCTCCTTATGAGTCTGTTGATCTGGTCTTCTCTGTTACCAGCATCCCCACCTTCCACAAAGTGGATCGTTTTCTTCTTCATTCCACCCCGAGGAGAGGATAACTTGAAGGGCCAAAGGAAGTTGTTCACAACTTTGAAGTTCTTGCCAACAGTGTAGATTTCATGGATCACATCTTCCATGCAGATGATACCAAGTTTTCCTAAAATTCAGAATGTTGCTTTCAGAAAGGCTAGAGCCACTGGTCAGTAACAAGCTACAAATTATCACACCATTACAGTCATACCTACTTATTGGATAAGCTTCAGGAAGTCAGAAAGCACCCACTCTATCATGTATACGCATTCAATTCAAATGGCTTAGCTGCAGCCAACTCAGCATTACTTAGCTGTTAGATTTGGCAAGAGGCACCAATTTCAACTGTTGAGTATTTGTATCCAGCAATGAAACACAACAAAACCAACCCCCACTTAGTGAATCTTAGGAAAAGACTACGCTCTCTGAAGAAACACTAGATTAAATACACTTAAACCATAGTTATGCGTAGCTGAGGGAAATTCACTACTTGTTCTGTTGAACAACACAACACACATTTCATTAATGCCTTTTCAGAGTCTTCAGTGACAAGTCAACAGCTCATAAAAAACAATGTTAAAAAGTTATTATAGCGTAATGTTCGCACCCTCAGAGCCTGATTATCTGTTACACTGGAAAAGGAACAAATATGACAGCCTATGAAGTGATACACAATCAACTGCCAAATATTGGAGACATGTCTGCTTGCTTTCACTCCTAGCATGACTGGAAAAGAAGCAGCCTCCTAGAGCAGTCTGTTTATTGACAACTGACCACCACACTTCATTTTAACTAAACACACTTAATCACTTTTACTAGCTTGTTCTTCAGACAGGAAGTTTTAGAAGTCTGTCTACCAGATCACAGAATAGTTAGGGTTGGGAAGGACCTTAAGATCTAGTTCCAACCCCCCTGCCATTGGCAGGGACACCTCACATTAAACCACATTACCCAAGGGTCTGTCTAACCTGGCCTTGAACACTGCCAGGGATGGAGCATCTTTAGGCAGCCTGTTCCAGTGCCTCACCACCCTCGCGGTAAAGAACTTCTTCCTTGTATCTAACCTGAACTTCCCCTGTTTAAGTTTGAACCCATTACCCTTGTTCTATCACTATGGTTCCTGAAGAAGAGTTCCTCTCCGGCATCCAAATATTATCTAATATTGAGTTTGAGACTTCAAAGCTATCTATAATAAGTTTCTTTCCTCCTACAGCAACTTTTCATTACTGAAAGATCTGCTGACCTACTACAGACTGAGGTTCTTAACATTTAAAATTACAAATTTAAAATGCTAAAATTTGATTCCTTACGCTGGTTTTCAACACTTTGTAACGAAAGCTACTTCCTGCTTGCCCTGTATAAAGCTGTTAAGAAAGGAGAGATGAGCCAACCACTACTATTCACCACAGTAAAGATAGCTGTCCATCTTCACATTAATGATCCAAACAATGCAACAAGTGGTTGGTTTTTTTTTTGTTAAGTGAAGCACTATTTACCAAGACGTTTCTGGATCAGGGAATTATCAGTAAGAGCAATGCGCTGCTTGTTGATCTTGCCATAACCACGCTTGTAGATCAATTCATGCACAGACTTCAGATTGGGATAACTGAAACAGTCAAGTAAAAAATAATCAGAAACAATTTGTAAGTGTTTGCAAGCCACACTCCAAGTTAACATTCCTGAATGAAACTTCCACAACAAACAACTTAAGACCAATTCAGCTGTCCTAAATGTAAACAGAAAAGCAAGTGAAGCAAATCTTCACACCAAGTCCCCAAGGACGCCAGTATGAGAGTGAATCTCATCTTAGCAAGGATTACCTTTTAAAGCACTGCCTTAATCATGCTTTCAACTCAAAGTACACAGAAGACAGAAAAAGATTTAACACAAAGAAAAGCTGCAAGTATAGTGCAGCAAAATGCAAAAGACACCAATTTGTTAGAACTGGCCATTTCACTCACCCCCATGCAATATAGGGTTCAACAATCCGCAGCATGTTGATAGAAGCTTTGTTGAGTTTTACGAACGTGCCATTGAAGATCTGACGCAGGCGAAGCAGCTGCAGCACCTTGCGGACTTTGGGGCTGACACCATTGGTGCTGGAGAGCATAGGAAAAAAAGCCTCAGTTATCTACATACCAGAAAACACTAAGTATCAGGTTAGAAACAATTATATTATTTCCATATGAAACAGAATACTGTTTCACCAATTACAAAAAGCAATCTTAGTAAATTATTTCTATGCATTTCAGTATTAAAACATTGGAAACCAGCATTATACTGAAACCATTTACAACTATCCTTGTGCTCTCCCTGAACATAATTTTTCCACTCACATCTTTTGTTAGTTTCCTATCATACTTTGCCAGAGGAGAGTTAAACAAACACTTCAAACAAAGCATGCAGAATGTTAGGGAAACTGGCATGTAATTTTATCAAAATTAAGGCAAAACAGAACAACTGTCTGCATGTATCTGTAGCCTTGCTGCCTTCTTAAAAATCAGGGATTCCTAAAGACAGAAAACAAACAGCGTAATAATTCTGCACTTAGCTAGATAAGCCTCTGGTGCATGTACAATACCCTGCCAACAGCTTTCCAAGCCATCAGTGGAATATTTGACTTACGTATTTAAGCTCTCAAAATAGATAGCAGAAAAGCCATTTTCAGTGACTTTAAACATGAAATGGTTTACATTTGCATTCAATCTTACCCTCTTATCCTGATCACAAACGCCAGCTTTGGTTCTGCTGGAACATAGTAGTTGCCAGCTTTTCGGGCCATCCTGGCCATGCGGATCTCCTGCCGATACATGTGTCTGTACTCCTTGTGGTATGCCTGGGCTCTGGCATAGATCAGTTTTCGTTGTGCCTTACGGAACTGCAATACATTTGAAAATTACTTAAGATTTTAAAGTATCTTTTAACACATGGAAATCACCTTCAAATACTGTGGCATATACTAGAGCTTACCACAAATAGCACAGACTAAAGGAACATCTGCCTACATCAGGGAGTTTAGAATCACTCTCAGTCATATTCTAAAGAGCCTGGAAGACTGTTATACAGCACTGCTGCTTTACTTCAGCAGTGTTATATGCCAAGCTTACCCTCACAGAAGTAATATATCTCTTGCCTTGCAAAAGACTCACTTTAATCTTTAAAAGAGTATGTTTTGTCTTTACTCTCTTCAGAACTGTTTTTTTTATGGATGAAGAAAAAGACAGTGCAGTCCTAAACGCTAACAAAATACAAACATGCTAGACTTAAATGCTGCAAACTTCTGTACTTCACTGTATCAGCAGTAATAGCTGGTATTTCAGCAAATGAACAGTTCCAGTTAAGAAGCCATGCAATAGTCACCTTTTTTATAGCCAAAATCTTCTTCTGACGTTTGGCTTTCAAAGCTGCATAAGCCTGCCGTTTCTTCAGCAGGCTTTCCGGTACAGATGGCAACTTCTTTGCTCTAAATTAAAACAAGCAAAAAGAAAAAGAGAAAAAAAAAAAACCCAAAAACAAACAAACAAACCAAAAAACGGAAACAAATTCTTTTTAGCCAATTTGAAGAACCTGGGCTTTACATCTATATGTGACATACAATCAGTCAATGCAAACTCTTAACACAACATGCATGTGGCCCTCACTGCCTTAAGCCAGCTCACTAACACATCTTCCTTGCTCCCACTGCTACCAGGCCTTGATGCAGCCTGAACAGCTCACCTTCTGTACAAGATAAAGGACTCTGACAGACCAGCTGTTCAGCTGTACAGGAAAGTAATGACTGAAACCACCTGAGTGATAAGAAGCATTACCCGTACTTTGTTACGATACAATCTGCAATAAAAGTCTGCTACCAGCGCACCTCTTTCAAATTAATTTTTCAACTGGTGCTCCAAGAGCAAAACTAGGTTAGTAGAAACTTACTTCACAGAACTTTAAGTTTACTCAAGTTTTTAAACACTTAGATGTGACAAAACTTGCAAGACCTTTCTAGAGCCATAATTACCCGTGCGGGCTCGCACCCGGCTATCGCTTCCTACTCGAACCACACACACACACCCCACCCCCGCGGCGCGGCACTGACGGCCCGCCAAGCCGGGAGAAGCTCTACGGGCCCAGGTCCCTCACCACGGAAGCGGTGCTTGGGGACCAGCTCTCCCACCCACGTCACCGAGGGCCGGCGGGGCTGCAACCGCTGCCTGTGGAAAAGACAGGACCAGCAACAGCTCCATCCCACCGCGCTGGGCCCTATCCTCTCATCGCTCCCAGACCCAAGTCATTTATGCTCATCCCGCACCGCCGGCGGAGACCTATCAACCGGGGAGCGGTACACAGCGTCTGCGATGGCGCGGACAGGGGGCAAGCAAAGCCAAGCCACCGATGGCGGCGGATTATCCTAGGGCTGGACAGCCACTTACTCCTTCTCCGCCATGATCAGCGCCGGAAGAGAGAGGGCGGGAGCATGCGCAGGCAGCACTTAACCAACCCGCTTGCGCAGGCAGGGCCCTCGGCGCCGCAGGACCCCGAGTTCGGGCGCCCTCGGCGATGCCTGGCCACGGTGCCAGCGCCGGTTTGCTCATCGACCACTTGAGGTAAGAGCGCCTGGGTGGTGCCCGGCGGGGCCGGGACTGTCGGTATTTCGGGCTGCCGGGAGTTGTTCCGCTGTCCAGTATAGCCTTCCCTGCAGGAGGCTGTGGAAACTTGTAGTGCTGCGGCTGCTAGGCGTCTCCTGTCTCCTAGTCCAGCCTGAGAGCCTGAGCTGAAAGCCTGGTTCGACCATCCTGGCTGAACTAGAGTGATAGACTGGTTTGGGTTGGAAGGGACCTTCACGATCATCTATTTCCAATCCCAAGGCCGGGGCACCTTCCACTAGATCAGGTTGCTTAAAGCCCCATCCAACCTGGCCTTGAACACTGCCAGGG